>BHFT01041133.1:0-10983 GCA_004320025.1 Laticauda laticaudata
TGCAATCGTTCTTCATATGTTTTAGCCTTCAGCCCTCTAACGCATCTTAGTTGCTCTTCTCTGCACTTTTCCCAAAGGTTCAACCTCTTTTTCTTGGTGACCAATGTGATTTATAATGTACTTTGTCAGTTTTTAATGAAAACATGAATTCAAATTAAAGTTTGATTAAACGTTAACTAACAAATGAAGCAATGTAGTTTGTCAACTTTTTTCTTCCTGCTTCCTCCTGGTTGGTTTTTTTCCTTTTCCTGGGGCTTTGACGGTTTGATTTCATTGATCGATCGAAGAAAGATTTTTTCCATCGTCTTCGTCTTCCTGGCGGCGTTGAAAACGGCTCGCATTTTTTTCTCTCCAAGTGATGCATTTAGTCGAGGCTTTTGAAATCATTTTTTTTTTCTCCTCCTGCAGCAGCTATATTATAAAAGAATGACTGGTTTAAAGGAGAAGAAACCAAGATTCATTTGCTCTCTCTTGAGATGTGAGAAGTTATAATGGATCCTGGCTTGCTTGCTGAGCGAAGGAAGGAAGGAAGGAAAGGAACATTTCTCTTAATTGCCAATTGGCATCTCAAGCAGAGAAGGAATTTGCAGATTTGGGGTGATTTTGCAAGTCCAAGAAAGTGAATCTTCCCCCCTGCTGTTCCTTTCTTCCTTGTTCCTTAATCTTATTTTATTTTATTTTTATTTTTGTGCTTTCTGCCATTGATGGGGGTTCTAAAATAACAGGCAGGGACCCGTCGCCCGGACATAGAAAAGTTTTGAGCAATTTGTTGGGCCTTGGTGAGCAATTTTGGGGAAAAGGGCTTCATCGAGAAAGGAAGAGAGCTGAGGCAGAGAAGAACCACAGAGATGATCGGAGGTCTGGAGGCTAAACTGTATGATGAATGTCCCAAAGGTGCTTTTTTTTCCAAGAGGCAACTGGACTTTCTTGGTTTTTTTCTTTTGAAGATGTTTTGCTTCTCATCCAAGAAGCTTCTTCAGCTCTGACTGGACGGTGAGGAAGGGAAGGATTGATACTCCTTGCAGACAGCTGGTCATTTGCATCCTTTTAGAGGGTCGTTGAGGCCAGTTGGAGGTTTGTCTGTGTTCTCAGGGTCACCTGACTGATGCAATTGGTTCCTCTAGTCTGCCATCTTTCCGCTGGAAATCTGTTCCTTCTCCCACACCATTCCAAGGATGTCCATCCCAAATTGAATAGCTAAAATTATGTGTAAATTCTCCATCCTCCAAGTCCTGGTTGTCCCAAAGGTGCTTTTTTTTTTTCAAGAGGCCACTGGACTTCCTTGATTTTCTTTGAAGACATTTTGCTTCTCCTCCAAGAAGCTTCTTCAGCTCTGACTGGATGGTGGGGAAGGAGAGGATTTATACTCCTTGCAGGCAGCTGGTCATTTGAATCCTTTCAGAGGGTCGCTGAGGCCACTTGGAGGTTCGTCTGTGTCCTCGGGGTCAACTGAGTGGTGCAAATGGGGATAGAGCCTCACCAGCATCATCTGTTTCCAGTCTACAACGTGGTTCTTTCATCAGTTCCCGGAAGGCTCCACAACCATTTTTACCACTCAGGTGATACTTAGGACACAGAGAAACATCCAAGTGGCCTCAACGACCCTCTAAAAGGATTCAAATGACCAGCTGTCTTAACAACCGTGTCACTAACCAAATAACTGTAGTGATTAGCTCAACAACAGTGACACAAAAAATCATAAAATGGGGCGAAGCTCACTTACCAACTCTCGCTTAGTAACAGAATTTTTTTTCCTGCAATGTGGCAATAAGTCAAGGACTATGTCTATGATTCAGGATATGCTGC
The DNA here is from genome assembly GCA_004320025.1 of Laticauda laticaudata. Classification (NCBI taxonomy): domain Eukaryota; kingdom Metazoa; phylum Chordata; class Lepidosauria; order Squamata; family Elapidae; genus Laticauda; species Laticauda laticaudata. Next base: position 1,807 of record BHFT01041133.1, read on the forward strand.
TAATCGTGAAACTGGATCAATTCCCAATTTAAGGCCATAAAATGGGGCCAAACTCACTTAAAAACTGTCTTGCTTAGCAACGGAAACATTGGTCTCAATTGTGGTCGTAATTCAAGAACTTTGTCTACTTCTTTGATAGATGTTCCCTCCCACTGAATGATGCATTCTGATATTCCTCAGCACAGCCTATCTTCTAATTACGATCACGATTGAGGCCAAAATTCCTGTTGTTAAGAGAGGCATTTGTTAAGTGGCCCCATCACGAGCTTTCTTACCACCATTAAGTGAATCGCTACGGTTGTTAAGTGAGTAACCTGGTTGTTAAGTAAATCTGGCTTCTCCATGGATCCCGAGACACTGAGGCTGTCATAAATATGACTCATTTAGGCCTTTCTCCCGAAATTTCAATTTTGAGGTGAGCCAAGCCACCGATAATAATTCCAACTGTATTAGAGCCTATAGATGGGTAGTCCTCAACTTACAACCACAGTTGTGTCCTGCCCTTGTTGGAGTCTGATACCGAGGAGGAAGACGAAGAGCTGACAGGGAGTGGGAGTGTAGCTCCATTGGCTGAGAAGGAAACTGGGGAAGGGCAGAGTCCGGCTGGGCAGAGCAGTGGAGAGGTAGAACAAGGGAGAGGGAGTTCAGAGGAAGACCCAGGCCCACCCCCTCTTCATCCTAGGGCACGCAGGAATGGAGAAGGGAGCAACGTGGGTTGCATGGCTTATGGGGAAGGAAAGGGCCCTGATTCCCTTCATTAGCCACACCTGGGAATGAGAGTTTAACAGAGATGCAAGCTGAGAGTGACGTTTGCTGGGAACAAACCATGAGTTTATCTTGTGTTGACTTTGGTTATTTGCATTCCTGGTGTCCTCCCAACCGTGTTGAATTACTGCTGTGCCTTCACATCTGGAATTCTTGCTCCTACCTTGCCAAACTAACCACTTCAGTTTGGCTAGATTGGACTTATAGTTACCGTTTGTGTTGACCATGTTTTGGTCTTGAGTCTCTGCAGCCCGAGACTGTTCCTGGGAGAGTTTTTCTCCAGCCCAGAAAGTAACCAGGACGTTGCGGGCAAAGTCAGATCTAATAAAGGGACTCCTACTGATTGTCTGTGCGGCCTTGGTGCCGCGGCCCTTTGGGTCATGACAGTAAAGGCCAACCTTTCTGTCGCTAAGCGAGACGTTTATGTCAGCTTTGGAAGCCATATTCCACGCTGCCACATAGCCTGGGAGAGTGGAAGGGAAGTGATTTCAATTGAGTAGCTCGAAGTAGACAAAATAAAAATTCTTTTGTCAGTTCAAGGTCATTAAGTATGGTGTAGGATGAAATAAGGATCTTACTTTTGGACAGGTCATGATTNGGGGGGGGGGGGGGATGGATTTGTAGTTTGGGACATTGTGGGAAGTTCAGGAAACGTTTAGTGTTGAGATTCCACAGATGTGCCAGGTGCTCTTCTAATAAAGGTACTTTTGAGATTATGCTTGTTTCGGAGTTACTGATTGGAACGGAGGTTTGCTGGAACGCTGACAGTTTGTTCAGTGAGTTTTACCCCATTTTATGACCTTTCCGGCCACCGCCGCTAAGTGAATCCCTGCAGCTGTTTATCTTAGTCCCACGGTCTTGAAGTGAATCCGGCTTCCCCATTGACTTGGCTCTCATCTGACAGTCGCAAAAGGGGATCACATGACACCACCCTCTCCCCCGGGGACACGGCCACCGTCATAAGTACCGGTCAGTTGCCAAGCCACTGAATTTGGATCACGTGACCACGGGGGAGGCTGGAGCACAGCATTCAAAATTTTTACCGGTAGGGGTTCAGTGAAAAAAAAAAAAAGCCGCGGTAACCTTGAAAAACTCACCAGCCTAAATGAACCATTGTAAGTCGAGGACTGCCTGCCTTCCACGAAAAGTGAGGTCCAGCAACATGAATCACATGGTCGTTTTCTGAGAACAATCAACCAATGGAACAGAAGTTGCCCTCGGAAGTTGTGGGCAGGGTTGGGTTTCTACCGGTTCTGTCCACCTCTGCAGAACCGGTTCTATGTCTGCTGATGTTTGTGCCCACCCGCCCACCTGGGCTCTGACCTGATCTTTATTTCCTGATTCCCCACAGTTGCAGTTAAAAAAACAAGAAAGGGGGCTGTTTCAAAGGCTGCTTCTCAGCGGCAGCAGCTGCGGCAGCAGCAGCTTGCTAATGACGCGCGAATGACATTTGACAGGCGCATAGCGGCTCATAGCGGGCAGGGAAGCTCGTAAATCCCGAACCGGTTGTTAACCCTGCCGTATCCCACCACTGGTTGTGGGGGCTTCATCACTTGAGACTTTCAAGAAGAGACTGGACTGCCCTCTGTCAGTGTTCGGGTCTCCTGGTTGGGTGGGTGGGGGGGGGGTTGGACTAGATGACCTACAAAGTCCCTTCTAACTCTATTATTGTATATTCAATGGAACAGAAGTTGCCTTCAGAGGTTGTGGGAGCTTCATCCCTGGAGGCTTTCAAGAAGAGACTGGAGTGCCCTCTGTCAGAAATGGTGGAGGGTCTCCTGCTTGGGGCGGGTTGGACTAGATGACCTACAAGGTCCCTTGCAACTCTGATTATCTGTTATCTGTTAACCTTTCCAATTTTGGGGGAAGGGAGAAATGGGGGAATTTTTAACTTGGTGGTAGAGGGGGTGTTGGAATGAAGGGACAGCCAGCATGTCATCGCAGGAGGAGCAATGCACACAAAAAAAGCACAACGCTCCAACTTTTTGGCAACGCTGCTGAAGCCGCTGCCGGGAATCGGTTTAGCAAACAAGCAAAGAATGAAAACCATTCCAGACATTTGCAAAACACACACACACACACACACACACACAGAGTTTGCTTGGCAAGAGTTCACCGTGTTTGTTGATGTGTGTTGGTTGCTTTTCTGTTTGAGGAGTCTGCCCTTCAGAACAAACAGAATCAGAGGAACAGAATAAGAGAGCTGGAACGGACCCCAGAGGTCTTCTAGTCTAACCCCCTGCTCAGGCAGGAAATCCTATAACATTTCAGACAAGTGACTGTCTCTTCTTTAAAAAAGACACATTTTTAAAGGGAGGGAGGAAGGGAGGGAGGGAGGAAAGAAGGAATTACAGAGTTGGAAGGGACCTTGGAGGTCTTCTAGTCCAACCCCCTGCTCAACCCAGAGACCCTACATCATTCCAGACAAGTGCCTGTCCAGTGTCTCCTTAAAAACTTCCAGTATTGGAGCATCCACAACTTCTAGTGGCAAGTAATTCCACTGGTTAATTGTTCTAAGGTTAGTTCTGAAGTTGCTTCTCTCCTTCATCGGTTTCCATCCGATGCTACTTGTCCTGCCTTCTTTGGTGCTTGGAGTTTGCTCAGATTTTCTTTCTTTCTTTCTTTCTTTCTTTCTTTCTTTCTTTCTTTCTTTCTTTCTTTCTTTCTTTCTTTCTTTCTTTCTTTCTTTCTTTCTTTCTTTCTTTCTTTCTTCATTTACTTATTTACTTATTTATTTCGCTTTGGAGAATAGCTTGACTCCCTCTTCTTCTTTGGGGCAGCCTCTCAAACATTGGGAGATGCTATCATGTCACCTCTGCTCCTTCTCAACATTAAACCAGACATACCCACTTCCTGCAACCCTTCTTCATCTGTTTTATCCTCTGGTCCCTTAATCCTCTTGGTTGCTCTTCTCTGCACTCTTTCTAGATCAGGGATCTTCAAACTTGGGAGCTTAAAGACTTGTGGACTTCAACTCCCAGAATTCCTCCTCCAGTCATGTTAGCTTAGGAATTCTGGGAATTGAAGCCCACAAGTCTTTAAACTTGCCAAGTTTGAAGACCCCTGATCTAGAAAGAGTGCAGAGAAGAGCAACCAAGAGGATTAAGGGACCAGATAGGTGATATCACCTATCACCTATCTATCATCTCTCTCTCTCTCCATACCTACCTATTTACCTATCTATCTATCTATCGTCTATCTGTCATCTATCTTTCATCTCTCTCTCTCTCCTATCTATCTATCATCTATCACAAGGGTCTTCAAACTTTGCAAGTTTCAAGATTTGTGGACTTCAACTCCCAGAATTCCTGAGCTAACTTGACTGGAAGAGGATTCTGGGAGTTGAAGTTCACAAGTCTTCAAGCTCTCAAGTTTGAAGACCAGTCTCAACATCTGGGTGCAGACCCTTGATTCATGCTGTAGCTGGATGTCAGCTGGTTGTGGGAATGCATCCACTGGCATTGAAAAACCTACTCTCAACCTAGTCCCTCCAGTTTAGAAGGAGTTCCTGACCCACAGTAGTTTTGGAACGTGGATTTAATGAAAGCAAAATTGATGAAGCCGTTAGGAAAGAAACTGTAATCGATTTGCTGCGTGTGAAACCCGAGCTATTTTTATAGCAAACTCCAGGCTGAATTTTCACACCTGTTTCCCTCCTGATGGGATGCAACTGGCTAGAAGCTTCCCTGGTTTGCCCAGGATGTGCCCTTTCTATCAATACAGGTAGTCTTTGATTTACAACAAGTTCAATTCCTCTTCCCATCCTACATGCAAACCTTATGAACTGTTGCTTTCTGGCAGAAGATGCAGAACCATTAAAACTGGGACCACACGAGTTTTCTGAACAGTTTTTTATCCTAGAGGTATAATTGCACTTAACAATGAACTTAAGGACCACCATCAGTGAGGTGTTGGACAGTATTACTTGGTTTGTTGTGTGGATGCTTGTGTGTGTTTCGGGGACAGGGAACCTTGGGTGGGGAAGTCTTTGGGGATTGTCATATGTGTGCGTGCATGTCGGGTCTGGTCTCTGGGTGTTATGTTTATTTCGTTGTATGTGTATATACGTACAATGACAATAAAGAATTCAATTAAGTGACCATTGGAGGTTACAGTGGCAAGGAAAAAAGGGCCGTTTTCACACTTACGACCATTCCGGCATCCATGTTGTCAGGATTCTGGCAGTTTCCCCCAATTAAATCATGAGTCTCGAGCCAAACTTCCAAAACTCCAAAGGATTTATTGGGAGTTAACATGCCGGCACTGCCTGGGTGTAACCGACTCTGAAACACATAATTCACTGTGACCCTTGACCCTGGTTTCCTCCCACCCCCTGGGTGTATCCTAATTCATATTCTCCAACGGGACACTTCCATAGCCCAGAGCCATCAATCTTGCTCTCCAGTTAGAATTTTGCACGGCAAGGCAGAAAATTCGGTCACCTAGTTACTATCTTTGAAAAACTATTTATGGACTGCATTTTTGGTTTGCAAGCTGCTGCACTGCTCCTCCCTCCCATTCCGTTGGCAATTCTAAAAAGACCATGGAAATATTTTATGCATTGACATTCGGCTCTCCTCACTTCTTGACGGTGACCTGTACAACACAAAAAGAAAACAAATTTATTGCAGTTATACGATTCCCCCAGGCTTGGTTGAGTTTTCTTAATGGAACCTTGCCACAAGGTGACCGAGAATCTCTGCAGGCACATGGTAAAAAAAATGCGTCTGTCAGGATTCCAGCACTTATCTCCATTTAAATCATGAGTCTCGAGCCAAACTTCCAAAACTTCAAAAGGATTTATTGGGAGTTAGTATGCCGGCACTGCCTGGGTGTAGCCGACTCTGAGGCACATCATTCCTTGTCACCCTTGACCCTGGTTTCCCCCCCACCCCCTGGGTGTATCATAATTCTCTTCTCCAACGCATCCATAGCCCAGAGTCATCAATCAGGCTCTCCAGTTAGAATTTTGCTAGGCAGAAACTTCAGTCACCTAGTTACTATCTTTGAAAGCATTTATGGAATGTACTTTCAGTTTCCAAACTGCCGCACTGCTCTTTCAAACCCCTTTCCCCCCTCCCTTTCTGTTGGCCACTCTAAAAAGACCATAGGAATATTTTATGAGTTGACACCCATGGCGATGGGATGAAAATTGGGATGCTTGTCATCCGATTCGTATTTGCAATGGTCATCATGCTTTGCGACCTTCTGACACGCAAAGTCAATGGGAGGGGGGAGGGAGATAGATTCACTTAACAACCGTACGACGAACTTAACAGCTGTAGTGATTCAGTGAACCACAATGGCAAAAAAAAAAAAGGTCTTTAAATGGGGCCCAGAAGTCATTTCCTAACGGGTGGACCAAACTGTCAAATCCAGTTCTGACTATCTGGCTGATGGTGCATCAAGCCGTAATAATAAGGAAAAAAAAAGAAGTTGGTTGCCATGCCAACCTTGATTGGAGCTCTGGAAGCAATACCGAAATGGACAACTTTGATATCTGGGAAATATTAAATTCATTAGAGCCAACCACCCTAATTTCAGAAGAATCAATACCCTGTGTAGTGGTTCGCCGGTAGCCGGTGCAGATGGCAGTGGAATCAGACAGTGGGGAAGAATGGGAACCAGTCTGGGAGTGTGGAGAGGACTCGGACGAGGGTCTTGTGTCCAATGCAGAGATGGAGCCAGGACCATCTGGGAGTGGGGTGCTGACTCCGGAGTCTTCGGAGTCTGGCAGCAGTGAGGAAGAGGAGCAAAGGGAGCCTGTTCCCAGTGCGTGCTTGCACAGAGCTGCTAGAAGGCTAGAGCAGCTGAGACAAAAGGGGCAACTCGGGAGTAAGGCTGGGAGGTAACAGATAATTAGAGTTGGAAGGGACCTTGGAGGTCATCTAGTCCAACCTCCTTCCCAAGCAGGAGACCCTACACCATTTTTGACCGATGGCAGCCCAGTCTCTTCTTGAAAGCCTCCAGGGATGAAACTCCCACAACTTCTGAAGGCAACTTCTGTTCCCTGGGTAGATTGTTCTCCCTGTCAGAAAGTTTCCCCTTATTTCCAGGTTGAATCTCTCCTTGTTCAGTCTCCATTATTCCTTGTCTGGCCTGCAGGCACTTCAGAAAATAGCTGGACCCCCTTCCTCCTCCTCTCTGGGGCAGCCCCTCAAGTATTGAAAGATGCTCTCCTGTCTCCCCTGGTCCTTCTCTTCCCTAGACTAGCCAGGCCCAGTCCCTGCAACTGTTCCTCGTATGTTTTAGTCTCTAGTCCTCTAATCATCTTGTGATTGCCCCTCCCATAAGGTATAAATAAGGTGATTGCCCCTGCCATGTGGGATAAAGTTCAGGCCATGGTAACGAAACCTTTGCAGGAAATATGGTTGTTTTTTTTGGTTCAGATTCATTCTAGATGCTCTTTGTACTTTGGTTGGTGTTTTCTCCCCAAGTTCATTGGACACTTCTGTTATTGGCAGCATTTCACAGGAAAGAAAGGTGAATGCTTATCTCAAGGAACTGTTTGAGATTTCATTGCCGGCTGGGAATGAAAACAATTCCCACTTTGCAATAAAATAAGACTGGATTTTAAAATAAGCATGTGCATAATTACGATCTGGGAAGAACACCTTGCTCAGAATTGCTTATATTCTTTTATAATCCCTTAAATAATTCTCTTAGGAATTTGCGTTATGAAATTTTTGCCGCTTTTAACCTGCAAATCCAACAATAGATTGCAAGTCATCCTCGAGTTACGACCACCGTTGAGCCCAGAATTTCCCTTGCTAAGTTGTTAAGTAAGTTTTGCCACATCTTACGACCTTTATTGACACTTTTGTTAAGTGAATCACTGCCTCTGTTAAGTTAGTTACACGGTTGTTAAGTGGAATCCGGCTTCCCCCCTTGAATTGCTTGTCAGACGGTTGTAACCTGGGGATATGGTGACGGGTCATAAATACAAGTCAGGTGCCAAGCACCTGAATTTTGGACACCGGACTATGCGGATGGTCCACCGGTCACAAGTGCGAAAAGCGATCAGGTCTCACCTTTTTTCCCTGTGCCATTGCAACATTGCATGGTCACTAAACGAAGTGTTGTAAGTTCAGGACTTCCTGTATTAAGTGTCCACCCCCCTTAGGAGATTCTCGCTCATGGATAATTTAAGGCAGGGGGTCTCCAACCTTGGCCCCTTTAAGACTTGTGGCCTTCAACTCCCAGAATCCCCCAGTCAGCAAAGCTTGTGGCCTTCAACTCCCAGAATTGAAGAAAACTAAATGAAAGTGGAGAGATTGCAGAGGAAGGGATCATAAGAGATTAAGCATAGCTGGCTGGGGAATTCTGGGAGTTGAAGTCCACACGTCTTAAAGGGGCCAAGGTTGGAGACCCCTGATTTAAGGTACTAAACATTTATATGCCACCTGGCTCTCTGTGACTCAGGGCAGCTCCCCGCAACCCCACAAAGACGCCACAATAAAAGCGACAACACCACAAAAGCTAAAGCAAGGGTAATGCGGCGGTTGATTGAATGGAGCTGAACTTAATCCTTTATTTGGCCAAGTGTGAACAGACACACAATTTGCCTCCAGTGCGTGATGCTCTCAGTGTAGATACATGCAAAGCAAAAGAATAACGTTGCAATAATGGGAAAAACCAGAACAATAACGGAACAGGGATAATAGAAAAATAGAACAATAACAGAACATAGATAATATGTATAGTAGCGAGGATGAGATTTGAATTTGGAGCTTGAGAGCATCTGATTCAGAATCCACTTCAAACCTCTTGCAAAACAACAACAACAACAACACACCAGCTTTTGAGACAGCGGTGGGGACCTGTGGCTTGCTTGGCTTGCCGATGTGCATATGCGCTGCAAATAATATTCCTAACATGAGGATTTGGGGGAGAGAGACAGAGACGAGAGACACAGAGAGAGAGAGACAGACAGACAGAGAGACCGGAAAGAGAGAGAGAGAGAGAGACAAAGAGAGACAGAAAGAGAGACAGAGAGAGAGAGAGAGACAAAAGACAGAGAGAGACAGAAAAAGAGAGACAGAGACAGACACAGAGATACAGACAGAGACAAAAAGAGAGAGAGAGAGAGACACACACACACAGAGAGAGGGAGAGATTAAATAAAATTGTGCCACATACACGAACTTCTCTGGTCCCTGCACGCATTGAAAGACCCCTTTTGAGGTTTGCAAATGAACCATTGTCGTTGCGACTTCAACACTTGTTCATTTTTATTTATATATATTTTCCCCTTCTGCGTGGATGTGGTCCTCAAGCATCTCTGTGCCTCTAAATCCAACCCAGGAATATTGGATTTGTATTCCCGTCCATTGGGGAGAAAAATGTCAGTGAGCGATGCAAGGAAGGACTGGGCTGATTTATCCCTGTTTCCCCCCCCCCCCCCCCCCCCCC
>BHFT01041134.1:0-15095 GCA_004320025.1 Laticauda laticaudata
GCAGATGAGATTCTGCTGAAACGTTGCTACAACTTTAAAAACACAACTACAATGACGTGGGATAATACCCGAAGGAAGCTAAACAGCACACATAAGTGTTCTGACCCAAAACCCTCGTTCCAAGGAAACCAACACCAAACAAAGGAAACAGCAAAACCTTTTAATGATTCTTTACGAATTCCGTTCCTTCCTGGTTAAAAGGCTGTTTCAAACTAATTGTCCCTGATAAGATGGAGCCTGGCCAAGGTGGTGCAAGGCTGCCAAGAACACCAGATAAAGTGGCCAAGAAATATTTCAAACACAAAGAGTCTCCAAACACCAATCAAGATATCTCGGATGTCCACAAGGCTCAAGTGCAAAAGCATCTTTGCTTCCTGCAAAGAACTCTGGTTTCTCCGCCAGCTTTTATCCCTTCAGGGAGGGGCCATCACCTTGCAGCCTTACCCCCGAGTCGCCTGTGCTGCTGCAGCTGCTCTTTCCTTCGAGCAGCCCTGTGTGCACTGGGCACAGGCTCCTCGGGGGACTCTTCCTCACTGCTGCCAGCCTCCACCATCTCCAAAGGCTCCACTCCCTGAGGGTCCTGGCCCATCCCTTCCTCACACACAGGCCCCTCACCTGAGTCCTCACTCTCCGAGACCTCAGCCGTCCACACCTGCAGCTGGCGAACCACAACACTAAGCGAGATGTGAGCTTTGGATCCCTTTTTCTTGCCATGGTCGTTAAGCAAATCCTTGTGGTTGTTAAGCGAGGGCCATTGTAGTCGAAGCGAATCCGGCTTCCCCCTGGACTTTTTGCTTGTTTAAAAATTGGTCCCAAAAGGAGATCATGTGTCCCTGGGAGATTGCAACCGTCGTAAATACAAGTCAGTGGCCGAGAGTCCAAATCTTGATCGTATCATGAGGTTGTAATGGTGAAAAATGGTGATGTCCCTTTTTTTCAGGACCGTTGTAACTTTGGTCACTAAATGAACTGTTGTAAGTCAAGGACTGCCTGCAATTGAAGTTTGGATCGGATACTTCGGCGTCCTGGTGTAGGGTCTCCCGCTTGGGCGGATAGGTTGGACTAGATGACCTACAAGGTCCCTTCCAACTCTGATTATCTGTTATCTGTTATCTCTTCTCCAAAATCTTATCCTCCCTCTATCTGTGGAATCTGGGACCCCCAGAAAAAGGACCACCCACTTTTTGGGGGTCCTCACTTTCAACATTAATTATTTCCAGAATTCGCCAAGAATGTTCCCACTGTAATGCCAATAACTTAAATTTTGATTTCCTGAGCGAATTGAAAAGCAACGAGAGAACCTGGCAATGATTTTACGTAGCATATTGTTGTCCATCATGATTGGAAATTTAGCCTACATAAATTAACTTATTTATGTTTTTGTATCCCACAAATTTTTATTTTTGCAAATAACTCAAGATGGCAAGTATAGCCAACACACCTTCTGCCTCCTATTTTTCCCACAACACTGGCCTCAAAGTCACCCAGCAGGCTTTCATGCCTAAGGTGGGACTAGAACTCAGAACTTCATGCTTTCTAACCTGGTGCCTTATCCACTGGAATAAATAAATAATAATGTTCATTTTGGTTGGTTTAGTTTGAGATTCCCAATGGGTACAATTTTTTTTAATGAATAAACACACTGAGGCCCATCAGAATCCAAAATATATGCAGTTTCTATGGTATTTCCTTACCTAGACCTCTGAAAGGCTAGAAATTAAAAATTAAAGGACAAAAAAAAATCACTTTATTAATCACTCCAAAAATGACGGATAGACTGGTGGAGTGGCTGGAGGCTCACAATTTTTTTCCCCAAGTGGAGTCGAACCTAACCCTCAAGTGGCCAGTGTCAAGGGGTTGTTGATATCCAATAATAATCAATTGTTTGCCATGAGATGGACTGCAAATAAATGGAATAAATAAGTCATACATAAATAAAAGAATAAATAAATAAATAAAATTGATCCCAAGATCAATAATTGTCAGTTGTTAACACTTTGCCAAAATTAGTGCTGTCCATTTCAGTTGTGCTTAAACGTCCATTTTTACAAAAATCAAAGCAAATTGCAAAACTGTCATTCTGGTTTCAATGCCTCATTTAAACTTAAATCAGTAAAATAATAGATTCAAAAGTTGATTTCCAAACTGTTCCCGTAACCGTAAGAAATCGTTGAAGTTTATGGGAATTTTGAAGGGGTCCCAGAATTAAAGGTGAACGAGTTAAAAATCTGACACATCTTAAAAGATGCTAAATCTGGGGGGGAAACCCCCCACTTGTTTAAAATAGTATTACTGGCAATTTAGGGAAGTCACATGACAATGTTGAGAAATAGGAACAAGTGGCAATTTCTAAACAAGGCACAAAATATGACATTGACTGTAATTGGTGAAGCAATATTGAAAATGCACATTTTCAATATTGCTTCACATACACACAGATATATTACACACACACACACACATATATATATATATGCAATCACACAAACGCACACACACAAAAAAGCACGTTTTATGTTCTACAAAGTCAAGGAAACAGGAACTGCATCCATTTCAAGAAAGTATCTAAAATCTTGGAAAGTATTGGAGGAAAATTAGTAATTGGCTTGAAGAAATCACTCAAGTTAAAATTGAATGGGAACCAGAAATATTTTTATTAGGAATTCTAAAACAAAAAATTAGTAAAAAAAAATTATTATATATCATACTTCACATTTTAACAGAGGCCTTCGCCCAAAACTGGAAATGCAAAAATATTCCTGCCGACTTCATGATCATAAAAACAGTTTGGGAATGCGCAGAAATGGACAGGCTATCATTGGAACTTAAAAATAAAGAGGAATCAGAATATTACGAGATTTGGAATTGTTGGTACAATTGGCTAGAAGATAGACACGAAATTAATAAAACAAAGTCAAATATGAACTGGTAACATTACATGCAATTAGATTTGTAATATATAATTAGATGAAACTTTATAATATACTGTATGTTTGAAGTGAAAACCGTGAAAGAGTATTTTACATAATTTGAGAGATTGAGTGAACACTGTTTTGCTTACATTGTGATAAGTGGAAAGTTTGATTTTACTGTATTTGTATAAATTTGTTTAATAAAGTATTTTTATAATAAAAAAAAATCTTGGAAAGTCTAAATAGAATTTCCCAGAAAATTATTATGAGGATGTGGAGGAGGAGTCTCTCAGTAGAGTAGTCCTCGAGTTACGACCACCTAAATCGAGGAGGACTTATAAATGTTGCACCATCCCCAAAGTCACATGATCAAAATTCAGCCGCTTGGCCACTGACTCATCTTCACGATGGTGGAAGCATCCCGGGGGTCCTGCCATCCCCATTTGTGACCTTCTGAGTAGCAAAGTCCATGAGAAAAACCCGATCCACTTAACGACTGTATGGCTCATTCAACAACCGAAATGATTCGCTTAAGAACTGAAGTCACTCCGCAGGTTTTCGTGTGCAAGACAGAACTAGAACTCAGGGCAAGATAAGACAAAACCCACTGGGTGCATTTCTCCCTTAGCCACCTAAATTCTGGGCTCTGTTCTGGTCGTAAGTCTGGGGACTACCTGTATAAATTGCGTTGCATATTTGAGGGGCTGCCCCAAAGAAGATGGGGGGGGGTTGTCAAATTATTCTCCAAAGCCCCTGAGGACAGGACAAGAATGGAAACTAATCAAGGAGAGAAGCAACCTGGAATTTGCAGATTAACAGAGTTAGAAGGGACCTTGTAGGTCATCTAGTCCAACCCCCTGCCCAAGCGAGTGACTAAGGAGAAATTTCCTGACAGAATAATCAGTGGAACTGCTTGCCAACAGAGGTTGTGAGTGCTCCATCACTGGAGGTTTTCAAGAAGAAGTTTGAGATGGTAGGGGGGTCTCCTGCTTGACCAGGGGGTTGGACTAGAAGACCTCTGAGGTCCCTTGAAGCCCTACAATTGAAGGAGGGAGGCAGGGAAGGAAGGAAAATAATCAAAGAGAGATTTAACCTGGGATTAAGGAGAAACTTCCTAAGAGTGAGAAAAATTAACCAGTGGAACTGCTTGCCACCAGAAGTTGTGGCTACTCCATCACTGGAGGTTTTCAAGAAGAGATTGGGCAGCTGTTTGTCTGGCATTGGCATAGGGCCTCCTGCTCAAGGAGCGGGTCAGAGTAGATGAGCTCCAAGGTCCCTTCCAAATCTGTTATTCTCTTACCTAAAATAGTACAGGGTCTCCTGCTCGTGCAGGGGGTTGGACTAGAAGACCTCCAAGGTCCCTTCCAACTGGATTATTCTGTTCTGAATGATGGCAAAAACCGGCTTCTGGTTTGCTCTTGTTGCGGTTCGCCGGCAGCAGGTGTGGATGGCTGAGGTCTCGGAGAGCGAGGACTCCGGTGAGGGGCCTGGGTGTGATGCAGGGATGGGCCAGGACCCTCAGGGAGTGGAGTGCGGCCTTCGGAGATGGTGGAGGCTGGCAGCAGTGAGGAAGAGGCCCCCGAGGAGCCTGTGCCAAGGGCATGTGGGCTGCTCGAAGGAAAGAGCAGCTGCAGCAGCACAGGCGACTCGGGAGTAAGGCTGCAAGGTAATGGCCCCTCCCTCAAGAGATAAAAGCCAGCTGAGAAACCGGAGTTCTTTGCAGGAAGCAAAGACGTTTTACACTCCAGCCTTGTGGACGTTCGGAGGATCTTGGTTGGTGTTTGGAGACTCTTTGTGTTTGAAACATTTCTTTTTTTAAAAAATAGACTTGATTGAGTTGTTATGACATTAAAAACATAAGAAATATATCGCTCAATAACAGCTATTTGTGGTGCTTATGGTGTGACAATAATTTGTGCATTATTTACAGCTATTAATTTATGCACAGTTGCATCCTTATTCTATCTTGGTTGGTGTTTTGGAGACCCTTTGTGTTTGAACTCTTTCTTGGCCGCTTTTATCTGGTGTCCTTGGCAGCCTCGCCCCACCTTGGCCAGGCTGGTCCTGATCAGAGACAATGAGTTGGAATCAGCCTTTCAACCGGGAAGGCACGGAATTCGTCAAGAATCCTGAAAAGGTTTGGCTGTGCCTTCTGTTTTGTGTTGGTTTCCTTGGAACGAGGGTTTGGGGTCAGAAGAGCTCTTCACCTGGCCTCCCCCTCGGCTTTTGTGCCGGGCCCGCAAGGTGCGTGTTTCCTTCCCAGGGCTGCAATTAAAGGCCCTGATTGCCATTGTCCGGCAAGTGGCACTCCTCGCTTTTTCCCTGATGAGAGTTTGGTTCCTATGGAGACTGATCGGTGCCCTTCTCCTCGGGTGGTGGTGGTGGGTCGCCAGGCTTTGCCCTCCCTGCAGCCCAAGTGCCACCCGGAAGGCTGGTCCTTTGTCCGCAAAAGAAAGGGAAGAAGAAGGAGAAAAAATTAGAAATCTCAAGGCAAATTAGAAAGTTCAGACCTTGACAAGTGGCCTCCGACCTGGCAAGGACTGAGTGAATCCCAGCATCTCCTTTTTACTTTTATTTTTGCAAAGAAAGGAAGGGAGGGGAGGAGAATGGAAGAAGAAAGGAAAGGGAGGAGAGAAAAAGAAATAGGGAGGGAGGGAGGCAGGAAAGGAGGGACAATAGATGGGGAAGTAAGGAGAGAGGGAGGAAGGAAAAGGAAAAGAGGAAGGGAGGAAAGATAGATGAGGAACAAAGCAGGAAGGGGGAAGGGAAAGAAAGGATTGAAGGAAGGAGATGGAAAGCAGGAGTGAGGAAAGGAAGGAAAGGATGGATGGAGGAAATAAGGAAGAAGATGGAAGGAAGGAAGGAAGGAAGGAGAGGGCAATGAGATGGAAAGCAGGAGGGAGGGAAGGAAGGAGGGAGGGAGGAAATAAGGATGAGGAAAAGGAAGGAAGGAGATGGAAAGCAGGAGGGAGGAAAGAAGGAGATGGAAAAGGAGGGAAGGAGGAAGGAAATAAGGAGTGGAAAGGAAAAAAAGGAGTCCATTTCCAAGGTTGCATTGCCTTGGAGTATCAATTCATATTTAATTTTTATGCCACCCTCCCGTCTCTCCGTCCTTTATCTTCAAGGCATGACGGAAGCTCCTTCCAGGACAGGGGAAGCTGGCTGGTGCTATTCACTCCTGAAGGCGAGGAAGGGGAAGGGGACAAGGGCCCAAAGACAAAGGCTGATCCAGAAGCAGGAGAGAAAGGCTTCAAATAAATTTAAATAAATAAATCAAATAAATTTAAATGCATTAATTTTCAATAGATTAAAGGGTGGCTGCCTTTTGGGTTTGATGCATGGAGGAGCTTGAAAGAAAATTTAGTTTATATGTTGACAGAAGAAGCATACACTAATTCCCACAGTGAAAGTGTGTGAGTTGGCAGAGATGGATTGTTTTACTTCCAAAATCTAGTTGGGTTTCCACTTGGAAACTCACTTAACGACCATCTGGCTCAGCGACAGAAACATTGAGCTGCTCTTTTGTGGCTGTAAGTGAAGCATCAAGACAACACCAAATCTTGCCGAGGTTTAAGGAGCCGAACAATCCTTAAAAAGATGTCTGGATTTCTTTTTCTTTTCCAAAAAAACATAAAATATAATATTTTTTTTAAAAAAATGTGAAATGCTTGTACAAATTGTTAATTAAAGCTGGAGACACGCCTGCACTTCTGGCACTGTACTATTCTGTATTTTTTTGGCCAGGGGAGAAGGATGGTTAAAATAAACTTAAATTCTAGAGACGGGGAAGAAGTGTGAGCAGAGTTTTTCATCGTGACCCTTTAGGTGCCATAAAAATATATCCATGGCAACTGGGTTTTGGTGTGGAGAAATTGTCTGTTGCTAATATTACTAATTCACGCCGGAAGAAAATCTGTGCTCCTTTGGCTTCGTAACAAGTGGTGCAGGGGAGTCCTCGACTTAACAACGGTCCATAGAGTGACGGTGGGGAGTTGCAATGGCACTGAAAAAAGGGGACTTAAGGCCTTTTTCCCCACTTAATGGCTGTGGCATTATCCCCATGATCACATGATCGAAACTCAGGCGCTTGCCAGGCGACTCATATTTATCACGGTTACGGTGTCCCAGGACCGAGTGAGAAGAAGAAGAGGGAGGAGAGAGAAGAAGACGAGGAAGAGAAGGAAGAGGGAGAAAAAGAGGAGGAAGAGAAGGAAGAAGAGGAAAAGGAAGAGGGAGAAAAAGAAGAGGAAAAGAAGGAAGAGGAGGAAGTTAAAGAAGAGGAGGAATAAAAAGATAAGAGGAGGAAGAGGGAGAAGAGGAGGAAAAAGAGAAAAGAGAAATAAGAAAGATGGAGAAGAAGAGGAGGAAGAGGAAGAAGAGAAGTAAGAGGGAGGGGGAGGAGGAAGAAGAAGAAAAAGGGAGAAGAGGAAGAGGGAGAAGGAGAGGAGGCGGAGAAAGAAGAAAGGACTAAAAAGAGGAGGAAGAAGAATAACAAGAAGAGGAGGAAGAGGAAGAGGAAGAAGAGGAGGAAGAGAAAGAAGAGGAAAAGAACAGGAGAAAATTAAAGAAGAGAAGGAATAAAAAGATAAGAGGAGGAAGAGGGAGAAGAGGAGGAAAAAGAAAAGAGGAAGAAGAGAAAGACAGAGAAGAAGAGGGAGAAGGAGGAGGAAGAAGAAAAAGGAGGCGGGAGAAGAGGAGGAGAAAGAGAAAGAAGAGGAATGGCAAGAGGAGGAAGAGGAAGGGTTTTCCCAGGGAAACCCGTCCAGAGCTTCCCTCGCATGGGATGATGGGCTCGGCGGTTTGGAGAGGTTTCTGGGTTGCTGCAGGCCGTCCAGCGGGCGGAGGCCCAGAAGGAGCCAGGGGTCAAGCCTGGCTGGCAGCCTTGGCCTTCCCGGGGCGGGGGGGGGGGGNCTTCGCATGGTCATCCTCCCGCTCCCTGGAAATATTTCCCCCCCCCCTCCATCTTGAGGAAAACGGAGCAGGGTTTGGGATAAGAAAAGGTTTTGGAGGCGGCTGATTTGGCCACGGAGAAAAGTCGGGGCGGCTCTTGAAGTAAATGCAGGGCGAGGAAAACGGAAGAGGCCTTTTTGAGCCTGTCCGGGGAGAGATGCCCAGCTGGGGCCTGGCCTGGCTTGAAAAGGGCCGCCGCCGCCCTTCCTCCACCTCGGGGCCTTGGAGACGCCCCCACTGCGACTCCCAGAATCCCCCAGCCAGCCATGGGAACCTCTGTGTTGGGAGTCAAACATTAATCGGGAAGTTTCCGTGAATTCTAGAACACACCAAACTCTCTCTCTCCCCCCTGCCTTCCTCTTCTTTCTTTCTTTCTTTCTTTCTTTCTTTTTCTCTTCCTTCCTTCCATCGTCTCTGATGACTTTCTTTTCCTTTTCCTTCCTTCCTCCTTTGCCCCTCCTTCCTTCCCCATCTTTCTTCCTTCCCTCTGTGCTTTCCTTCCTTCTTTTTTCCTTTCTTCTTTTTCCTTTCTTTCTCTCCTTTTTTTCCTTCCTTTCTTTTCTGACTTCAGCTTCTGTTCCTTTCCTTCCTTCCTTCCTTTCTTCCATCTTTCCTTCTTCCTTTCCTTCCTTCCTTTCATCTTTCCTTCCTTTTCTTCCTTCCCCCCTCCCTCCCTCCTTCTCCTTTCCTTTCCTTTCCTTTCCTTTCCTTTCCTTTCCTTTCCTTTCCTTTCCTTTCCTTTCCTTCCCTTCCCTTCCCTTCCCTTCCCTTCCCTCCCTCCCTTCCTTCCTTTTCCTCTTTGGAGCTGCATCTGGCCGGACCGGCCTGTGCAACCCGAGGAGGTTGAGAAGTGCCCCCAGTGTGAGGAGCCCCCACAAGCCACATGGATCAGGGAAGGGGAGCCGAACTCCCCACGGCTGCCCGCTCTGGGCTGGGCAGGTGGCACACTCAGTCTCCACATTTCCAGGCTAGTGTGGCTGGGTGGCAGGGGAGCATCATGCTCTTGCAGCTTTTGTGATTCACGGTCTGGCACACAAGAGGGGGGGGGTTTAAAATTGGCCCCCTTGAAGTCACGAGGTTTTCTCAACCNGTGATTCACGGTCTGGCACACAAGAGGGGGGGGGTTTAAAATTGGCCCCCTTGAAGTCACGAGGTTTTCTCAACCTGCCTGCAGTCACCAAGGCGACTCCAGCCACTCTAGCCGGGCGCATGGCTGGTGCAAAGGCTGCCATCATCCCCTCCCTTGCAGACAGAAAGGGGCTGGGGTGGGGGGAGAGAGTGGCGTCTCTGCATCCGGTTCCTCCCTCAGGGGATCATTTCCTCGCGGTTTCTGCTTTGAAATGTCCTCCTTTCGCTTCCAAAGGAAGTTTTTTTTTGGGGGGGGGAAAATAAAGACCACTTTGCCAGCAACCGTCTGCATTAGATCCTCCCCACCCCCTGCACACACACAGCAGCCACAGAGGACCAAGCAGAGATCAGGATCAATGGTGTCATATGGATCGGTTCTGTAATATTCCTCCTCCTCCTCTCCTCCCTCCCTCCTTTTCCTTCCACCCTTCCTTCCTCCCTCTCATTCCCATCTCCCTCCGTCTTTCCTCCCTCCCTCCTCTCTCTCCCTCCCTCTCATTGCATCTCCTTCCTTCCTTCTTTCCCTCTCATTGCCATCTCCCTCTTCCCTTCCTATCTTTCCTCCCTCTACTCCCATCTCCTTCCTTCCTTTCCTTCCCTTTCTTTCCTCCCTCCCTCTCATTGCCATCTCTTCCCTCCCTCCCTCCTTCCTCTTCCCTTCCTATCTTTCCTCCCTCTACTTCCATCTCCTTCCTTCCTTTCCTTCCCTTTCTTTCCTCCCTCCCTCTCCTTGCCATCTCTTCCCTCCCTCCCTCCTTCCTCTTCCCTTCCTATCTTTCCTCCCTCTACTCCCATCTCCTTCCTTCCCTCTCATCACCATCTCCCTCCTCCTTTTTCCCTCTCTTCCTCTCTCTCATTGCCATTTACTTCCTTCCTTTCCTTCCTTTCTTCCTTCCTTCCTATTTGAATTTATGTTTTATTTTATGTGAATTTATTATTATTTTAGACATATATATGTATATATATTGTATACATTTTGATACACACGTCACCTATGCATTTTTCAGAGTCAATAATAAAGAAAGAAAAACGGTCCAGTTGATGTTTGCATGGTGGCCTTTGCAGTGGCTCGGCCGAAGTCTCACCTGCACTCTCTCTTCTTGCTCTCCCTCTCCAGGTGACTTCCCTCCGCCCCCGCCCCCTCCCCCACCGCCTCCCCTTGCCTCCGACCACCTGGGGAGGATTTCCCTGCCGCCGCCCCCTCCGGAGGAAGCCTTTGCCAACCTCCAGGTAAGAAGCCTGGGATCTGGGATCCAATACAGGCAGTCCTTGACTTACGACGGTTCATCTAGCGACCCTTTGAAGTTATGACACGCTGAAAGAAAGAAAAAAATCTTCCTTTGTTTTATTTTCCGGGCCTTTAATCCTCCTAGGTTTTCTTCTCTGCACTTTTTTTTCCCAAAGTTTCCATCTCTGTTTTGTATTGTGGTGACCAAAATGGGATGCATTGTTTTATTTTATTCTCTTTAGTTAGTTAGTTTAGTTTGCCAAGTATGAATGAAACAACAAGTTTGAGCATAACATATAAACATACAGGTATCAGGAAAGGAAAGTGAGGGAGCAACACCTCCCCTCTGGTGGAACTGTCCAAGGTGCTGATTGTGCAGGGCTCCATTGCAGCCAGAATCCTTTTCTCTCGCCTGATATCTGGCTGCTTCATTGAAACATAGGACTGGAAGGGATCCTGGAGGTCTTCTAGTCCAACCCCCTGCCCAAAATCATGTAATCAGAGGGTTGGAAGGTATCTTGGAGGTCTTCTAGTCCAACCCTGCCCAAGATCACAGAATCATAGGGCTGGAAGGGACTTCGGAGGTCTTCCAGTCCAACTCCCTGCCTAGATTATAGAATCGTAGGGTTGGAAAGGACTTTAGAAGTCTTCTAGTCCAACCCCCCTGCCAAAGTTACACAAGCAAAAGCTGAAAGGGACCCTGGAGGTCTTCTAGACCAGGGGTCGCCAACCTTTTGGACCTCAGGGATCACCAAACTCATAATTTTAAATCCCAGGGACCACTAACTGGTTCTGTGGGTGTGGCCTAATTTGTGGGTGTGGTTTGGTGGTCATGTGACTGGCTGGGCATGGCTTGTATGTAAATATTATAAATATTTATATAAATATTGATTTTTTTAATTAAAAAAGAGCAACTTTTACCCAAAATGAGGCAAAGAAAGCAGGCAGATTGAGTTGCTCACAGAATCATTCAGTGATCTATCTATCTTCCATCGACTAGCTCAGTCTCTCAAATTTGCTTGCCGTGAGTCCGCACTGAATAATAGCACCTTCAGTCCTAAGGGAGGTCCGGCTGTGCTTAAAAGCAGCGCCAAAGATCTAAAGACTAGCTAGAAAGCAAGAAGTCCAACCATTTCCTGCTTCCTAGCTCATCTCGATCTCCCGGCACAGCAGAACAGATGATGGTCGGAAAAAGGAAAAATAGAAACTTTGCTGGGTAAGGAGTGAGTGGGCTGGGAGGGTTCCCGCGGGCCATGCAGGCGGCGCAGTCTTGTGTTTCTGCACAGCCTGGATTAATTGCTTTGGGAGTGACATTTCTCTGTGGCTGACCAAAATTTTCTCGCGGTCCACCAGTGGGCTGCAGCCCACCAGTTGGCGACAGCTGCTCTGGAGCATGTTGGAAGTGTCACTCACCGAGAAAACGAGCTGGAGAGGAGTGACAGCTGATCTCCTTCCCTGCTATTTACTTGGTAAGGCCACACTGGGAATATTTGCTTGCAGTTTTGGTCGCCACAAAGTGAAAAAGAGGTTGAGACTCTGGAAAGAGTACAGAGAAGAGCAACCAAGAGGATTAGGGGACTGGAGCAGTGGTGGGATTCAGTGTTTTTTTACTACCGGTTCTGTGGATGTGGCTTGGTGGACGTGGCAGGGGAAGGATTCTATAAAATCTCCATTCCCTCCCCATTTCTGGGGGAAGGTTACCGCAAAGTCCCCCTTCCCTGCCTACCCCACTAACCTGCTTTCCAGCTCCGTTCTCCTGTGCAGGGCAGCCAAATCAGCCGATCAGCTGGGACTCAATGGGAGGCAGAGAAGAGATGGGGTTGGCGGGACCAGTCAGAGGTGGGATTGGCCGGTTCTCCCAACTACTCAAACTTTCCGCTACTGGTTCTCCAGAACTGGTCAGAACTGGCTGAATACCAACCTCTGGACTGGAGGCTGAAACATACGAAGAACCGTTGGAGGATTTGGGCATGGCCAGTCTTGATGAAGAGAAGGGCCAGGGGAGACGTGATAGCAGTGTTACAATATCTGAGGGGCTGCCCCAAAGAAGGGGGGGTTGAGTTATTCTCCAAAGCCCCAGAAGGCAAGACAAGAAGCAATGGGTGGAAACTGATCAAGGAGAGAAACAACCTGAAAGTAAGGAGAAATTTTCTAACAGTGAGAACAGTTCACCAGTGGAACTGCTGGCCACCATAAGTTGTGGGTGCTTCACTACTGGAGGCTTTTCAGAAGAAATTGGACAACCATTTGTTTGGATCGGGGGTGTAAATATTTAATAGCATAGACCAATGACTGAATATTCATATATTGTTAATCCCAACAATTTATTCCAACCAGCCTTATTTTGGTTTCCTTTGGATAGGCCACAACATTTTAATTTTATTTTTAGTAATGCACATCTGGTCCCAAAGATACTGTTTTTTGTTTTTTTTTTATTTTTTTGTTCAAGAGGCAACTGGACTTTCTTGTTTTTCTCTGAAGACGTTTCACTTCTCATCTAAAAAGCTTCTTCCATTCTGGAAGAAGTTTCTTGGCTAAGCAGCTCGGAAGGAGTTTCTGGGATGAGAAGCGAAACGTCTTCAAAGAAAACCCAGAAAGTCCAGTTGCCTCTTGAAAAAAAAGTACCTGGATGACTGAGTAGCTCCAGAGACATTGCTGCAAATATTCTTCTTGAAATGCAAATCTGCTTCTTCAAAAAATTAAAATGCCTTCTGCTCGGGCAGGGGGCTGGACTAGAAGACCTCCAGGGTCCCGTCCAACTCTGTTATTGTATATTCTACTTCTAACCTTGGTGACGATGGGGGTGCAAGGGGGCACTTTTGACACTGAGGATGGCTGTCAGTGGAGGAAGAATTGCGATGGGTGCCCAGAAGGCTGATTTTTATGGCACAAGGAGCATTGCAGGCCTGTCCCCACGGGCTGCAGTTCTGGGTTTGTTTTTGCCAGCCCTTGGCATGCCAATCGGCCCAGTTGGGCATTTCTAGGAATGTCGGATTCCTGCTTGCCAAGGCTCCCTCCCGCTGGCATTGTTGGCCATGCCAGGTTGCCACCCCAGGCTTTGGATTCTATCAAAAAGCTCATTAAACCTTTATTCACGTCACCCACCCACACACGACACGCACACACACACAGAAGAAGGGCAGGAGGGTAGAGGTGTCAGCGTCTGGCAAAGACAATCAGGGTGGCCGTAATTATCGATAATGAACTCTGGGCTGTAATTTGATTTAATTGGGAAGGAAAGGGAGAGGTTGGCTCCCCGGCTTCTTGGCAATTGGTGTCTGGAACCACTTGGAGCAGCTGTGAGGAGCACGGAGACGAGAATCTTTGTAGCTCAGGGTGGGACTGTGGGGTCCTTGGTGCTCTCTGAGCTGGGTGGTTTTCTTGCAGACGTTTTGTGACCAAACTAGGGAACATCATCAGTGCTACGGTAGAATGGAGGGAGGTTTGCAGAGAGGAGGGGAGGAAGAGAAGGAAGAGGAGGACGATTGTGGGGCCTTTGGTGCTCTCTGAGTTGGGTGGTTTTCTTGCAGATGTTTCCTGACCCAACTAGATAATATCATCAGTGTTAGAAGGGAGTGGGGTTTTGTAGGGAGGAGGAGGTGAAGGAGGAGGAGGAGGACTATGGGGTCCTTGCTGCTGTCTGAGCTTGGTGGGTTTTCTTGTAGACATTTCATGACCCAACTAGGTTACACCTTCACTGCTGAAAGGTAGTGATGTTTGCAGGGCGGAGCAGGAGGAGAGAAGGAGGAGGAGATGAAAAGAAGAAGGAGGAGGAGAGGAGAAGGAGGAAGAAAAGGACTGTGGGGTCCTTGGTGCTTTCTGAGCTTGCTGGTTTTCTTGTAGACATTTCCTGACCAAACTAGGGAACATCATCAGTGCTAGAAGGGAGAGGGGTTCGTGGAGAGGAGATGGAGGAGGGGGGAGAGGGAGGAGGAAAAGGACTGTAGTGTCCTTGGTGCTCTCTGAGCTTGGTGGTTTTCTTGCAGACGTTTCGTGACCCAACAAGGTAACATCAACAGTGTTAGAAAGGAGAGAGGAGGAAGAGGAGGAGGAGGACAACTGTGGGGTGCTTGATGCTCTCTGAGCTTCGTGTTTTTCTTGCAAAAGTTTCATTCCTCTACTAAGTAATATCCTCAGTGCATTAGTGATGTTACCTAGTTTGGTAATAAAATGTCTTCAAGAAAACTCAGAGAGCACCAAGGACAACACAACTGATACCCTCACCTCTGGGAGACCCCATCTAAACCTTGTTTGGAACTAACAGAGGTTCCCCAGCTACAAGTCTCTCTCCAGCTTCCGCCATTCCTGAAAGGTCCCCCCATTAATGGCGACACCTCCGACCGTCCCGCAAGGCAGAATCCTTTCCCCGAGCCTCTTTGAAGGCATCTCTTGCTCTTCCTCCTTCTCAGGTCAACTCTGGTGGGAAGACGTTGGAAGACAGGAGGTCCAGTTTGGATGTGGAGATCGACTCCTTGACCAGCATCCTCGCCGACCTGGAAAACAGCTCACCTTACAAGCCAAGGAGCCAACAGGTGAGACGTGGGAGGCAAGAAAGGGAGGGAGCAAGAGGCCATTGTCTCCTGGGATGTGTGGAATTGATGCAGCTGAGATGTTCCCAGATCAATGTCCATGGAGATTCTCCAGCATCCAAGTCATGGTTGTCCAGGGGTGCTTTTTCCAAAAGGCAACTGGACTTCCTCAGTTTTTTTCCTAGGAAACATTTAGCTTGTCATCCAAGAAGCTTCTGAATTTCTTTATGATGACCCAAAGGGACGTGGCACAAAGGCAACCCAGTCAGACAATCAGTAGGAGTCCCTTTATTAGCTCCAACTTTGCCCCCAATGTCCAGGTTACCTTCTGGGCTGGAGAAAAACTCT
>BHFT01041136.1:0-17292 GCA_004320025.1 Laticauda laticaudata
ATGGGGAGGAGAGCTGCGACTCTCCTCGACCCTGCTGGCAGTCTCCCCCCTCTTCACCACCTCTATGGGGTGGCTTCGCCTCGAAACCAGCCGACTCGGGGCACTCCAGCAGTGAGCACGGATCGAAATCACGCACGATAGTGGATTTCAGTCTATCACCAAAGAAGCTCAAACTGGAAGTCCCGAACCAGTAGTAAAAAAATTTGAATGCCACCGCTCAAAGGCCAGATAAGGAATAATGGGTGAAAAGGAGAGATTCAACCTAGAAAGAAGGAGAATTTTTCTAACAATGAGGAACAATAAACCAATGGAACAGCTTGCCTTTGGAAGTTATGTTTCATCACTGGAAGCTTTCAAGAAGAGTCTGGACTGCCATCTGTCAGAAATGGTATAGTGTCACCTGCTTGAGCAGGGGGTTGGACTAGATGATTACAAAGTCCCTTCCCAACTCTATTATTCTACTCTACTCTACTCTACTCTACTCTACTCTACTCTACTACCTGTATTCAAACACTGGTGAGAAAGCATTGCCTGCCTCTCTATCCAACTAGAGGCTGCCAGCCCTCCTAGGATATAGAAGTCATTGATAAGTCAAAACAGTTCTCTTAATTTCACCATTGACTGCTTTTTTGCTCTTGGGAACTCTCCATGTGGATTAGTAAAAGGAGGTGTGAGATGATCTAAGGAAGAGAGGAAAGAAAAAAAGAGGCAATGATGTTTACTTTGAAAGCTTACAATAAACTCCAAAAGGACTCAGAGCTTGCCTCAAGTCCCGCTAAAGTCATAAAAGTGAAATAGATACCAACATAAAACCAAACAAATTTAATTATCTTTTTCAAAGTCCTCCTTTTCTATTTTTTTTACAATGGCTTATATCCGAAAGCATTTGAGAGAGCTTTGCAAAAATACTATGAGTCTCTTTTCTATATCTTCTCCTGAAAACTCACAGCGAAGCAATTTGTAGTTTAATTTATTTTTGCTTTTTATTCCCAGTCCAGCTGAACCCCAGGATTTTTTATTTTCTGCAAGCAAATTAGAAAGACATGTAGAATGCTGAACTATTAGTGAGGAACACTGTGTGGTCTGCAAGTTGACAGGTGGCAAACCCTGTGATGAGTCCAGAAGCCAGTTTCAACACACCAAACTAATCAGCATGGAAGAATTCATAACTTTTTATTTTATTCACTCGCATCTATAATCATGGGTTGTTTTCATCCAAAGTCTTATTTGTCATCTTTGCAACATTAACTCTGATTGTGATTGGGGAAGGAAAGTTTGAAAAATCTCCACACACCACAAGTTTCATAGTCATCCTGTGTATAACTTTGAAAACAATGTAACATTTATACTGTCAACCATCACAAATAAGCACTTATTCTTAAAGAAAAATCACTCCAAAATTTAGCATATTGATAAGGTAATTATTTTGATTGCAATCAATCACAAATTTATTCTCCAGGTAGTCCTATTTAGCGACCACAATTGAGACTAGCAACTTGGTCAGTAAGTGAAGTAGTCATTAAATGAAACTACAACTGTATTGATCTTCCTTCAATCTTTCTTTTTTAATAGATCTGAGAAGGTCATAAGTGCATTGGTTGTAAAGATAGTTTATCAATCCTGTCATAACTGCAAAAAGTAATTAAATTAGGAAATTGCTAAATGAGGATTACCTGTATACAGATAGTCCTCAACTTACAACAGTTTGTTTATTGACTGTTCAGAGATACAATGGGATTCCAAAGCTGTTTTGACACTTGCAACCATTGCAGCATGGTGGTGACATGATCAAAATTCAGAAGCTTGGCAACTGATTCATATTTATTTTTAATTATTTTTTATTATGCAATTTCCTTTGTTATATATAAAATGTCCATATCCACAATGGCAGATCTGGGTACAATCTATCTTAAATACAAGTAACAAACCTTATACACACATTAATTATAACCATTATTCACTCAATCTATTCACCATAATCTTCACTTACCCTTATTAAACAATTTCCATTATTTAATTAAATGCTCTGTTCAATTTTATCATATAATTAGTTAATATGAGTCAGCAACTGACTTATATTTATGATGGTTGCGGGGTCCCTAACCCTAACCCTAATCCTCTGGCAAGTAAAGTCAATGGAAGAGCCAGATTCACTTCACCATGTTACTGACTTAACTACAGTAATTTACTTAACAACTGGCAAGAAAGGTTGTAAAACTCACTTAAAAGAAATTTTGGGCTCAAATGTGTTGTAAGTCAAGAACTATCTTTCTACATACTATGCATTTGTTTGTATTTTCTCTCTTTCTCTCCTCCCCCCCCCCAACCATCCATCTTTCTACCTGAAGTAGAGAGACTGCATGGAATTCTCATAAAAAGATGCAAATACTGAATCAGAATGTGTGCTAGTTTATGGACATGTTTATTTTTCTGTGCCTGATCTTTGCAACCTCCCTTAAATAAATAATGAATGCACCTTAGCAAATTATTAAAAATGTTCTTCAGTAACATTGATGTATTATAATATGAACTGAAAAACTGGGGAAGGGAAGGGAGTATTTGTGTTAAACAGTCTTTTATGTAGAACTAGTGAACAAAGAATAATCTTTTGATGCCAAATTATGCTGTTTGCTTTTCTGAGAGCAGTCAATTAAAAGATTTAATTTTAAGAAGAGGGAGAACAATGCTGTGATTCAAACTATTTACAAGCTTATGTTTCCAAAGAATCTAGCATTGACTTGACTCTTGAGGCTGCAACATGGAGAAATATCAAACAATCACAAAGCTCCTAAAATTTGGCCCTGTAAAAATTTAACATGCCTTTGATTAATCCCTGTTGCCTTGAAAAAACAGCCTGGAAGAATAAATTGGAAACATGCCAAGACAGCTGGGAGCTTTTAAATATTAACAACTTTTGTGGTTTTGGACCATTTCACTGCCCTTTAAAACCAAATGAACAAACTTTTTTTCCACACTCTAAACTCCAGACATAGGTATTGGTTCAGCCAGAACTTACCATTCTTCCTATGTTCTTAGTGAATCTAATTCAATTTTTTCTTGTTTGTATTATCTTATGTGGCTTCAGATTCTAGAGCTAACAATTAAAAAGTCATATTTTCCTTAAAGGTGCCCCAATAACAGATGTTGGCTGAAATCATATATCAGTCCAAATTATGGTTCCTTTTAATTATGGTTTGTTGAACAAATTTGATTTATCAAATAATACTTAATCACAACTTTAGTTTGTACAGATAGTCTTCAATTTACTACTATTCATTTAGCGACCATTTGAAGTTACAATGACAGTGAAAAAAGTGACAAAGCTGGTCCTTACATTTATGATGGTTACAGCATCCCCATAGTCACATGATATGATTTGGGTGCTTGGTAATCAGTATGTATTTATGATGTTTGCAGCATTTCTGGGTCATGTGATCACCATTTGTGACCTTCCTGGCCAGTTTCTGACAAGGAAAGGAAGAGAGGGAGGAAAGATAAAGCATGAGAGATGGAAGGAAAAATGAAAGAAGGAAAAAGGAAGGGAGGGAAGAAAGAAATAGAAAAAGGGAGGGAGGGAGGGAGGGAGGGAAGGAATAATGAAAGAGGGAAGTGGGAAGGAAGAAGGAAGTTAAAGACAAATCAGAGAAAGAAAAAGAAGGAAGGAAGGAAAGCCAAGCCAATGGGGAAAGATATCCATAAGGAAGGAAGAAACAGAAAGAAGGATGGGAAAAAAAGAAGGAAGAGAGGGAGAGAGGAAGGGAGGAAAGACAAAAATAAAAAGTGGAAGGAAGGAAAGAAAAATGAAAGAAAAAGCTAGGAAGGAAGAAGGAAGGTAAGATAAAGCAAGAGGAAGAAGGGAGGGAGGGAGGAAAAATGAAAGAATATTAGGAAGAAAGAAGAAGGTAAGACAAAGCAGGAGAGAGGGAATTTTGACAGTGTAACCTGAATTTTAACAGTATATCCTTGGGGGGCCCAATGCTGACAATCCTGCCATATTCTAACCCCTTAATTCTTCCTCTTCCAGATTTTGGAACATTTACTGATAAAAGTTCAGGTCTAAATAGAGACTAGTGTTCCTTAAAAATCCAGTAGAAAGGAAACCAGGTCATACTTTTATTTATACAACACTAAATGCCAGGAAATTAAGCTTGCAAGTATTTTGAATGTCAGTCAGATTCTTACTGTAATGCTTCCGCATATCCTCTATTCACAATATATATGAAATCTTATGTAAATAAGAAAGGGAGAAAAAGAAGATGTATTTTTGGTTCTGTTTTTATTTGCTTTGGCCCTGTCCCTCAGTGAGCCTTAAACCACATCCACATGCAGCGCTGTCCATCATGATGACCTCTGGGACTATCTGGCTCAAGTGATGAGAGGATCCAGACAAAAGTTCCCATCTATATGACGGCCCAGCTCTGTTCTTCTGGCAAGAGGCAGTGAGTAAGATACACAACTTCTCTGAACTGGTCAGAAGTTGAGCATTCATGAATGGGCGAGTTTCCAATATGAACTGCCAAACAAGGGAAAACATATTTTAGAACATGAGTTCTGATTATGTCAGGCATCGGGCAAGAAAAAACATCTTAAAAAGAAGTTGAAAAATAGAGCTTTTCTAGAGCCTATGATTGGGGAAAACAAAAAATCCTCAGTAGATACAAGATGTTTTCTACATTACTAAGAAATGTGGAAAAGAAACAGACTATGAATTGTCTGTAGACAAGGACATTTAGAAGTTATTTTGATGCTGAATGTTATAGGGTCTCTGTTCAAGCAGGAGATTGGACTCAAAGACATAGAGATTAATTCCTATGTCCTTTCCAACTTTCTTATTCTGAATTCTCTACAGGTAGTCCTCAACTTACAACAGTTCATTTAATGACCATTCAGTGTTACAACAGCACTCAAAAAATGACTTATGACCATTTTTCACACTTAGGGCCATTGTTGCATGCACATTGTCACATGATCACATGCACATTGTCACATGATCAAAATTCAGACACTTGGCAGCTTATTCATATTTATGACAGTTGCAGTGTCCTGGGGTCCGATGATCATCTTTTGTGATATCCCAACAAGCAGACTCAATGTGGAAGCCAGATTCATTTAACAACCATGTTACTATCTTAACAACTGCATGATTCACTTAACAACTATGGCAAGAAAATAAAATGGGGCAAAACTCACTGAATAAATATTTCACTTAGCAACATAATTTCTGAGCTCAGTTCTGATCATAAATTGAGAGCTTCCAATGTATTTTATTCTGATGATTTGGTCTTATCAGCAGAATGAACGCCACCATATATAAGTGTTTCTTTCATTCATCAAAAATCCTCCAGTGTTTCTAAAAAGATACTGGAGAAAATACACTGCTCAAAAAAATAAAGGGAACGCTTAAACAACACAATGTAACCCCAAGTCAATCACACTTCTGTGAAATCAAACTGCTCCACTTAGGTAGCAACACTGACTGACAATCAGTTTCACATGCTGTTGTGCAAATGGAATAGACAAGAGGTGGAAAGCAGAGGCAGGTAGCAAGACACCCCCAATAAAAGATGGTTCTGCAGGTGGTGACCACAGACCACTTCTCAGTTCCAATGCTTTCTGGCTGATTTTGGTCACTTTTGAATGCTGGCGGTGCTTTCACTCTAGTAGTAGCATGAGACGGAGTCTACAAACCCACAGAAGTGGCTCAGTAGTGCAGCTCATCCAGGATGGCACATCAATGCGAGCTGTGGCAAGAAGGCTTGCTGTGTCTGTCAGCGTAGTGTCCAGAGCATGGAGGCACTACCAGGAGACAGGCCCGTACATCAGGAGACGTGGAGGAGGCTGTAGGAGGGCAACAGCCTAGCATCAGGACCGCTACCTGCCTTTGTGCAAGGAGGGACAGGAGGAACCCTGCCAGAGCCCTGCAAATGACCTCCAGCGGGCCACAAATGTGCTGTGGCTGCTCAGACGGTCAGAAACAGACTCCATGAGGGCGGTATGAGGGCCCAATGTCCACAGGTGGGGATTGTGCTTTCAGCCCAACACTGCAGGACGTTTGGCATTTGCCAGAACAACAAGATTGGCAAATTCGCCACTGGTGCCCTGTGCTCTTCACAGATGAAGCAGGTTCACACTGTGCACATGTGACAGACGTGACAGGGTCTGGAAATGCCGTGGTGATGTTTTCTGCTGCCTGCCACATCCTCCAGCATGACTGGTTTGGCAGTGGGTCAGTAATAGTGTGGGGTGGCATTTCTTTAGGGGGCCGCACAGCCCTCCATGTGCTCGCCAGAGTAGCCTGACTGCCATTAGGTACCAAGATGAGATCCTCAGACCCCTTGTGAGACCATATGCTGGTGCAGTTGGCCCTGGGTTCCTCCTAATGCATGACAATTGTAGACCTCATGTGGCTAGAGTGTGTCAGCAGTTCCTGCAAGTTGAAGGCATTGATGCTATGGACTGGCCCGCCCGTTCCCCAGACCTGAATCCAACTGAGCACATCTGGGACATCATGTCTAGCTCCATCCACCAATGCCAGTTGGACCACAGATTGTCCAGGAGTTGGGGGATGCTTTAGTCCAGGTGTGGGAGGAGATCCCTCAGGAGACCATCCACCTCCTCATCAGGAGCATGTCCCGGCATTGTAGGGAGGTCATACAGGCATGTGGAGGCCACACTCACTACTGAGCCTCATTTTGACTTGTTTTAAGCACATTACATCAAAGTTGGAACTGCCTGTAGTGTTTTTTTCCACTTTAATTTTGAGTGTAACTCCAAATCCAGACCTCCATGGGTTGCTAAATTGATTTCCATTGATAATTTTTGTGTGATTTTGTTGTCAGCACATTCAACTATGTAATGAACAAAGTATTTAATAAGAATATTTCATTCATTCAGATCTAGGAAGTCTTATTTTTGTGTTCCCTTTATTTTTTTTGAGCAGTGTAATTTCCGTGAAGTTTTCATTTTTGATCCACGTTTTTGACTTTACCATATGTACATTTTTTTTAAAAATGAGTTGGAATCACGATTTAGATTCCCATTGCTACATGCTGGTTAACCACAAATTGAATCTTCAGATCACTGAACTAATCTTCAGATCCAGTCTAAGTGAGAATTTGAATTTGTGGTCTCTACTATGTTTACAGTGTTGGCACATTCATTTTGCAAGAGCAAACTGTTCAATGAATGAATGTTCAATTGTTTAAACAGCAAACTGTTCAATGAATGTTCAAAGAATTCTACAACTAGAATTCTTTCCTCTGGTCACATGAATCAGAAGTTATATGTGTGAGATCCATGAAAGTCGTGCTTTAATCAGTTGCACTTCCCTACTCCAAACTCACTTCTGAGAGTGCTTGCTTGATGGACTTTTGCTTTATTCTATTGGGTTAAAATAATGGACCGTTCATTAATTCTGTTACTGTAGGAGATGATCAGGCTGAGCCCAAGGGAGGGGTCAGGCAAGTCATCAATCTTGAATCCCTTTGCACCCACAACAGATCTAAGCACACCTTGACCTTCCGTTGACTCTTATCTGTTTGTTTTGACTCTTAGCAGTTCAGATTGTTGTGGAGAGTGTTAGGATGCATTAAACCTGTATTCAACCACCCTGGCTCCTGCTTTCCTGACATTTATCCTGAATCACTTTGGGTACCAAATTTATTTCTTTTAAAACTTCACCATCAATAACTTTCCCTCTCAGCCAAATTAAGGAGCTTACTAGTTATTAATCTAGGAGATATCAACCAGACCATTTTGTTTGTATGCTTTATTCTCACAGGAGTTCTGTGAAGATCCTCATCTGACCATACATGGAATTAGTTCCCACGATTTACATCAGGGGAGCCTGGGAAACTGTTGGTTTGTGGCTGCTTGTTCTTGCTTAGCTCTTCGGAAGAAGCTGTGGCAGAAGGTAGTCCTCCAGAGTCATAAATGTTGCATTCTTTGGTTAAAATTTAAACATGGTGTTCCAAAGCCATATCACCCTTGGAATGGTGGCCTCAGGCACGCCCCAGAACCTTCACATCAAAACAAGGTGCATCCTCCTCACACCATAGCAATACATGTTGTTGGGTTGAGAGAAGGGAAGTTTGTGTTTTGTCTAGAGTTGTATATCTTAACCTCGGTGACTTTGAGATATGTGAACTTCAACACCTAGAATTCCCCAGCCAGCATGCTGTGGGATACACAATTATATAAGTTAAGGGTGAAGTAAGTTAAAAACAGTTTGTGGTAGGTAAGATCTGTTCCTTTAAATTTTATCAATTGATTCAGAAGAATCCAAATCTTTATGACTTTCTTTTCCAGAAAAACATGAATCATTTATTATTGTTATTCCAGGGAGAAATTACCCATCTGTACCTTTAATGGATAACTTTAATGTAGGTTTATTTGAAATGATGTTTTTCTTCTTTCATGAAGAGACTGTCAGTTGCAATTTCCATTTATGTGTACAGATTTTATTCCAGCATTAAGCAAATTGATCTGGCTCACCAATTAATGTTTTTTATCCTATGTTTGCAGTATATTTTCAGTTTCTTTGCATACTGTAGGTGATCCCAAATATTAAGGAACAGGACTGGGACCAAAAGAAACCAGAGAAATATGCTGGAATCTTTCATTTCCATTTCTGGTGTTTTGGAGAATGGATTGATGTGGTCATAGATGATCGGTTGCCAACGATAGACAATAAGCTGATCTACTGCTCTTCTAAGGAGCCTAATGAATTCTGGAGTGCACTTCTGGAGAAAGCTTATGCAAAGTATGTGGTGATTAATGAGGTATAATTGCAGTTTTATCAGCCACTCAAAAATAATATTTCTTAGTATGGGGATATTCATAGTCATTGTTCTCCTCTACAAAGACCTTGAAATGTGTTCATACTACTCCTTCCCTATTTCAGATCCAATCCAGTATAAATAGCATAGGGTTTTAGAAGTAGCAGAAGAGAATTGGATTAAAAGAGGGTCAATTCTGTTGGCAAAGCAAACAATTATTCTATTATTGGGTTTTATTTTCATGGCAGTTCATTACAAGATTTTCCAAAACTGTGTAGATCTAGAGATTTACATTTCTGCAAAGTTAGAGAAGGTAGCCTGAAGTCTTCCAAAGTTCATTTGAAGCTCTATCCTATTGTCTCTTCTCTTGTGCAGGAACCCCTGGAGAGTTCAAGAAGGTCAGGTGTAGTTATGGGGAAATAAATAGCAAAATCTCATTCTTGTGTGTCTGAAACTCTGTGTTATGTTTTTTCTAGGATGGCAGGTTGTTATGAAGCCTTAGATGGGGGCAGCACAGCTGAGGCAATTGTTGATTTCACAGGAGCTGTAGCAGAATCCATCAACCTAATTGATGGTAATTATGACTATAGTATCATCGAGCAGGTGAAACTCTTTAGAGATTTGCTGAAAGTTAATAAAAGGGGAGGATTGATCAGCTGCTACATCATGGTAAGTGCACAGAGAACAAGCTGTGATGTGTCCTTTGGTCTATTTTTGATTCTTTATCAAAATGTCATTCCTAAAAGGTAGACTAGACGAAGCAATCAACTCCCTAGGAAGGCTAAAACTGCCTTTATTTAGATTGGCTGTAATGCAGAATCTTGCAAGTCTAGTTG
The DNA here is from genome assembly GCA_004320025.1 of Laticauda laticaudata. NCBI lineage: Eukaryota > Metazoa > Chordata > Lepidosauria > Squamata > Elapidae > Laticauda > Laticauda laticaudata. The sequence goes on from BHFT01041136.1 coordinate 9,614, forward strand.
TGCTGTATCTTCTCCCCCCTTCTTTATACTCAAGTGAACCAAGAAGGTGTCTACCTGAGCCACTTCTGAATGTTATCTATTTCTCTGGACTTACACAAGTTTCAGTCCTTTTGGTCTGCACATCTCCATCATGGTGATCTTCCTTGCTCTCTCCACAAATTCAAGAAAAGAGGCAAGATGATTGAGGATAGCCTAGTTTGTTCTGTGTGAAGTATGAAGGTTTTGCTATTTCTGCTCTTCAGTAGAAATGTCCCCCCTCTTTCTTCTAGGGCTAATCAGAGAAATGCTTCTCCATCATTTTATTACCAATTGTCCCAAAAGTGCTTTTTCAAGAGGTGGCCTTTATGACTCTCTAAAAGAATTCAAATGATCAGCTGTCTACAAGGGGTATAAATTCTTCCATTCCCCATCAACCAGCCAAAGCTGAAGAAGCTTCTTGGATGAGAAGCAAAACATCATCAAAGAAAAACCAGAAAGTCCAGTTGTCTCTTGAAAAAGCACCTTTGAGACAACCATGACCTGGATGACTGAGAATCTCCATAGACACATTTATTACCAATTGTCATTCAGTTGTATGAGATATTTTGGCTTGGACAAATATCTCAAAGGAGAAGAGAATGTCTGTGAAAATGGGTAGAATGTGCAGATCTTGCACCTTTTAGGGATAAAGTGTCTGAGGGCTTTACATTTTCCAGTGGTGACTTCTCCGACTGAGCTTTTTCAAAACAGTGCTATAGTCAGAATTAAAAGGAAGCCTTGAAAAATCACCAGGGAGTTTTTTCAGACAAATCATTTATCTAATTTGTCTGTGTACAAGTTGTGTGGACTCAAAATTGCTAGTCATAAATGATTTAATTTCCCTCACCTCACTTCAATCCAAATTACCTTCTCCAGTGTTAAAAAATTCCCTGGAAATGGGATTCAAGAGAGATTCTATGTAGCCAATCTATCCTTTTCCACCGCCTTCTCCACAAAATATTTTATGGGAATATAAACTTGGAAGGGATAACAGGGAAGCTAGAGTGATAGTGTGATCAGTTGAGAATGCATCACAGAATGTCTCCAGATCTCCTGCAGGAGATGTTTTATAGATATACTCAATTTTTTTTCTTGGAGACAAATCCTTGTGGGAAGGATCTGAGATGAACAGAAATTTGGAAACTATCAACATAGCCATGATGTCTTCTGAAATGTTGTTGACCTTCATAGAAATATCCACCCTTTTGGAATGGGATAAAATATGAGTAATTCCTGGATCGGATTTTAGAGATAATTAAAATGAGACATGTCCAAGCATGCTTTGTCATCCATTCCATACCGCCCATAATCAGCTTCACACACACACACACACACACACACACACACACACACACACACAGAGGTTTNCACACACACACACACACACACACACACACACACACACACACACAGAGGTTTTTCTATATACCCACACTGGTTGTGGGTAAATAAGGATGGAAATGATTATAATCTTGTAAAATCCTGAAGAGCAATATTATAACAAAACAAAAAAACAGCACAAAGGCCTACTAGTTGCATCAGACCCTATAGCACCAACCAAATTCTGCAAAAAGTCCTATCAGCCAATTCTTACCCCAGTCCTGTAACATTTATTGTTGTCTGCAATTCAGCCATGCTATGTAGCATCTGAGAGCAAATATTAAATCAGGTATAAATGTTTAATGCCTAAGATTGCTACACCTAAGTTAGACATCTGGCTGAAATCATTGGGCACTGATCTACCCTCAAAAGTTTATCTGTGGGACAAAAAGTACAAGCTCTAAACATGTCTTCAGAATGCAACATTTTTCCATGACTTCCTTAATCTCATGAGTGGAAATAAGGGTAGGGTTCTTATTCTGCACTAATTAATTCTCAGGCAGAACAGCTCTGCCACGAGTTACAAGCATAGTGGATGGTAGAACTGTAGATCAATTTAACACTGAAAATTTGATTTAATTTTAATTATTCAGTTTAATATTGTTCATATTCACTTATCCATGTGACCATCCCCTTTCCTCATCATAAGAAAACTGTTGTTTCTTTTGACATGCAATTTACTCTACAGTTTTGTAGGGTTCCACAAGAAATGTTTTCTTCAGTAATTTTTTTCAGGCATATCCTACTTTGAGTTAACCTCTCTAGTAAGAACCCTTCCTATTGGTGGAACATGTCATTTTACTCTAAAAGAAATCCATGTTGTCAGCTTTAGGCTTCTGTGTCCCTAGAAGATTCCTCTAGTCTCCTGGAACAGGATATTCTGTGGATTAGCCTATTTATTTCATATGACAAACTTACCAGGGGATCTGATTAAGTGTTTCTTACTTGTTTCAGTGAGGAAATTATTCATTATCTCTGCTGAAGAATATTCATGAGGCATAGTTTATTTCATAGCTGAAGGAGACATCTACTTCTTCAGGGAGAATTTAATAAAAAAAACAGTCCCCAAATAAAATATTAAGATAACAGAAAGAAGACAACTGTGATACCATATGCCAAAATAACAATGGCATATCTTTGAGTTGTCATTCTAATCACACATCAACATTCATTCTAATCACACATCAACATGCATTCAAGACTTGCTTGAAAGAACTCAGTGGAGTTGTCTTTTGTGTTTCCACTGCTGAGTGTATGCCTGAACAGAACTTATCAAGTTTGACTGACATATGACATTAGCAAGTTCTGGAGGTTCTTATCATTTCTTAAGAGGTAGGTAAGAAAGTAATATCCCATTTAGCCTGATAGTAAATAATAGTATACAGTGTGATGGAGCAATATTTAGAAGAGGTTGCTATTGATGGGAGAAACCAATAACCACAATGAAAGTTTGCATTAATTTGTGTTCATCTTATGCCTAGCCTTCATCCCTCAGTGATTTTGAAGTAGAGACGGATGTGGGTTTAGTGAAAGGTCATGCCTATTCAGTGACATCTATTCTGAAAATGTCTGTTGGACAGAAGAACCTGTGCAGTGGAAAGTCTGAGAAACTTTTCATGATTCGATTAAGGAATCCTTGGGGAAACAAGGAATGGAAAGGAGCGTGGAGTGATGAGTAAGTAATCCATACTTTAAGAATGAGAAGAAGCATTAGAACCAAGATAATGGGAAATGTTAATACCACTTTATAATGTCTTGGTAAGACCACACTTGGAATACTGCATCCAGTTTTAGTCGCAATGATGTAAAAAAGATATTGAGATTATAGAAAGTGCAGAGAAGAGCAACAAAGATAATTAGGGGACTGGAGGCTAAAACATGTAAAAGAATGGTTGCTGGAATTGGGACTGTCTGGTCTAGTGAAAAGAAGAACTAGGAAGTAACATGATAGGAGTGTTCCAAGGGGCTGTCACAAAGAACCTGTTCTCCAAAGCACTTGAAGACTGGACAAGAAGTAATGGATGGAAACTAATCAAGAAGAGAACCAACCTAGAACTAAGGAGAAATTTCCTGATGGTTAGAACAATTAATCAATGGAAGGACTTGCCTCCAGAAGTTGTGGATGCTCCAACACTGGAGGTTTTTAAGAAGAGACTTGACAGCCATTTGATTTTAATGGTATAGGGTTTCCTGCTTGAGAAGGGGGTTGGACTAAAAACCCCAAGCTCCCTTCCAACTCTATTATTAGTTTCTAGCTTTGAGTGAATTACAAGGTATAGTTATGAAATCTTTAAATGTGGAAATAAAATGAAAAACTTGTCAGTTTATATATATATAGGGGGGAAATACAAGTCTATTTATTTTCCTTCATGAAGAAGGGATGAAATAATACTTAGATATTTACAGAAGACACAAACACTGAGTTAGACATTGCATATGGTAGAAAATGAGAAAGTCAAAATGTTGTTAATGAGTTAGAAAAGGAGCCTGGAAAAAGCAGAAAGAAATTCAATATGTGAAAATTCTCCACTTAGGAAACAAAAATATGGTAATGTAGAAGATGAGTAAATAAATAATGGTTTATTTGCTAAAAGAGTTTGTGAAAAAAAAATCTTGAAAGTAAGAAAGCAAACTGAATATGAACCAGTTGTATGATATGACTGTTCAAAAAACAAATGCAATTTCAGAAATTCTCAACAAAAGACAAAAGAAGGATCTCTACACATATGGGCCTTTGTGGGTAGTGACAAATAAGCAACTGGCCTAGAGTGTTGGGAAGACATGCCAAGAAAATATTAAGCTGGTGCCCCCTGTGCAGATCCTCAGGGAAGAAAAAACTCAAAGCATTATTAAGAGAAAAGTTTAAGTCCAACACTTTGTGAATGAAATTTTTTAAAAGTTGCTTTTAAAGGAGGGAAAACATTGAGAAATTGCCCAAAAGTTTTGGAATAGCATCTCTGGCTAAAGGTCACAAAAGAATATCAATTGGAAGGTTATCTTTCTTAAAGACATTTGAGAAGGAATCAAAGTAGGCTGGGTTGTCCACAATAAACCACTAGTGTAGCTGAACACTAGATGTTCTTATATTTTTTAAAAATGGATAAAATGGCTGTTTAACTTTTTCCCCTTTCTTTTTTTAGATCTGAGGAATGGAAAAAAGTGAGCAAGTCAGAGCGAACAAGATTAGGTCTCACCCTTGAAAATAACGGAGAATTTTGGTGAGCTCAGTTAATCAATGTCCATGTCATATTTAGTTTTGCTTTCAATAATCCTTAATGGTGTTGTCTTCTCTGCACAAGAAACTATTTTTTCCTGTTACAAATTCCTATCATTCATTCATTCATTCATTCATTCATCCATCCATTCTCTCTTCTATGCCATTCAACTTCTGATTGCACAGAGCAGTGAACATAGGAAGAAATAAACAGAAAATGTAAAACTTCAACACTCAACAGCATGCCTTATAATGATACTCACCAACTTGAAACTCATCACATCCCTTGAATGTTTTCTTCCCAAATCCATCTTTTAATTTTGTTATAGAAACACATCTGGTCGGAGGTAATTCAATATATCAGAAGAAGCTGCTTCATAAAAGTGGGACACCATTCTTGAGAAGAACCCGCTATGAGACTCCTTTGGAGATAGCATCTTCATCAAGATCTCCCCCAGATCTTACCAGATGGAGAGATTTGGTGGAGAATAGACAATCTCAAAGATAGCTAGACCTTGAGTCATTTAGGGTTGTATAATTTAGTTGTGTAGGAAAAAATAAAATGACTACCCATGGCAGAGAATCCTAGCCTTTGAGTAGCAAACAGATGACCCTTTGGTATTTTGTTCACCCTGTAGTAGTTGATCAACCTAACATACAACTACAGGTAGTCCTTGACTTACAACAGTTCATTTAGTGACTGCTCAAGATTACAACAGCACTGAAAAAGTGACTTATGACTGTTTTTCATAGTTACAACCTTTGCAGCATCCCCATGATCATGGGATCAAAATTCAGATGCTTGGCAACTGCTTAATCTTTATGACCGTTGCTGTGTCCCGGTGTCAGATGATCACCTTTTGCAACCTTTTGACAAGCAAAGTCAATGGGGAAGCCAGATTCACTTAACAACCAGGTTACTAACTTATCAATTTCACTAATTCACTTAACAACAGTGGTAAGAAAAGTCATAAAATGGGACAAAACTCACTTAACAAATATCTCACTTAACACTACTAATTTTGACTGTGGTCATAAGTTCAGGACTACCTGTAGAACATTAACCCGGTCAAGATGTATAAAAACCAAGTCGGTCTATTCTTTAACGTTAGTCAATGACCAATATTTCATTTAGAAAAGCATAAAGGTTAAAACTTGCTAGCTAAAATAAAGCCAAATATTATAATAGCACCAGTGACCACTAATTATTGTGGGAAGTGACATTCAGCAAACCTGATGGATCTCTGGTTGCTCTTTAATAATTCATATGTACATCTGCAGGGATTCCAAAGAATTTAAGCTTCATTCCTCCAAACCGTCAGAAAAAGAATTGTAAAGATTGATGGAAAAAGAGTGAAAAATAATTTTAGGTTTGTTTTTCCAGGCTCAGCTGATTCCAGGTCATAGACTATACATTTGGGAAGGGTTATTTTTTTTATGAAAAAGAAAAATTCTCTATTCATTCACCCACTATTAATTAAATAATATGCTTAGGGATTTTTTTTTCTTTTTTAATGCACTATGGTTCAGGATGACATTTGAAGACTGGTGCAAAAACTTCACTGATGTGGACATTTGTCGGATTGTGAACACCTCTTTCTTCAGTATCCATAAGACCTGGGAAAAGAAAATGATGCGTGGACAGTGGACAAAGAATCCAAATGCCACGTTAAATCGCTCTGGAGGGTGTTTAAACAACGAAGCCACTTTTCTCCAAAATCCTCAGGTTTTCATATAATTTACATTTGATGCATACATAATTTGGTTCTTCTGTCAGCATAAACCTAAACCTAAACATATTTGTTGTTCCAGTATTTGAGGGGCTCCTACAAAGACAAAGGAGTCAAACTATTTTCCAAAAGGCAAGAGAAGAAACAATGGTTGGAAAGTAACCAAGGAGAGAAGCAGTTTAGAACTAAGGAGTAATTTTCTAACAGTAAGAGCAATTAATCAGTGGAACAGCTTGCCTTCAGAAGTTGTCGGTTCTCCATCACTGAAGGCTTTCCAAAAGAGACTGGACAACCATTTGGCTGAAGTGATATAGGGTCTTCTGCTCAAGCAGGATGTTGGACTAGAAGACTTCTGAGTTTCCTTCCAACTATGTTCTATGATCTTTTTTATCTTGCATTTTGCATTTTTATCTTCAATATCTCTCCAATGCTGAAAGATTTACAAAATAGTTCTCAATTTAACAGCTATTTGTTAGAGATCGTTTAAAGTTACAATGACACTGAAAAAAAGCAATTGACCGCCAGTCCCTACATGTAACCACTGTTGCAGGATCCCCACAGCCACGAATAAAAATTCAAACAATTAATAACCGGCATCCATTCATGATGGTTGCAGCATCTCAGGATCATTTGATCTCTACTTGCAATCTTTCTGGCTGGCTTCTGACAAGTAAAATTGTGGGGGGGAGAGTAGATTTACTTCATGACTATGGTTTCACTTAACAACTGCAATGATTTGCTTAACAACTATGGCAGAAAAGTCTTAAAATTATGGATTATGTCAACATCCAGCTCAAGAATCCAAATAAAACTCCAGGTTCATTCCATTTCTGAAAATCTTAAGCCCATGTCACACTGCACCAATGGATGGAAAGAGGATGTAAAATGGATGAGAACACTTGCCATCCGTTTGGTTAACGCATTATCGTTCTGACTCACTGCGTCCGTTTTTCATACTCTCATCCGTCCAGCATCATCGACTGAGGTTCCATCTGCTCAAAAAGTTTTGAGTTGCTCAAAACTTTTTGAGCGGAAAAATGTATCAAAAAGCGTCCGTTCTGCATCGCTAGGCATACGGGTACATCCGTTCTGCAGTCCATACGTCCTCATTACACGTCTCCTATATCCGCTAGGCATCCCCTGCGCATCCGCGCAACTCAAATCCACTCCAGTGGAAAACGGACACAGGCGAAGCGAAACGGACGCGGAACGGACACAAAGCGTTAGTACACGGACGGAGAAAGAGATAAAGCGGATGCACCTCGCACACAAAGCATTCAAAACGGGAAAAAACGTTCGCAGAGGGGACCTATCTCGGATATTAAGATATCACCAAA
>BHFT01041137.1:0-41468 GCA_004320025.1 Laticauda laticaudata
AACAATGGATGGAACATTTTTCTCGTCCGCTGTGTCCTTTTTACAAACGTTTTGCATCCGTTGGCCAGTGTGACAAGGCTTTTACAGATTCATTTGCTTCTGAATAAAACACTTCAGCTTCTCTGCCACATGGGTCAGCTTCTTTTGGAGCTCTTTGCATAAGTAGAGTAAAGTCATGGGAAATGGGGTGAGGAGTAGTAGATGTAATCTGGAATACCAGCAAAGTATGCTCAGTGCCTGTGGAGACTTGATGGGGCAGGATAGGAGGGGAAATAGGTAGTGGCATGTTGCAGCATTGGTCAGTCGTAAGGGGGAATGACCACTGTGTACTGCTGCAATATGCATATCTTTGGGACTGTAAATACTTTTTTAAAGGGGGTTGGAATTGTACTGTTATAATTTGAAGAATATCTGTATAGATTCTTAATTCAAGAAGCATAGATTACATAATTTATAGAGAAATTAATGCAAAGGCTATTTTACAAATGACTCTAATCAACAGTTCATTCAGGCTCAGGGAAAACCTAGATTAGGTAGCATTCAAACAATCAGCAATTGTAATTTTGTTTTCTGTTTTTAAAAAAGCCTTGACATTTTCCAAGTATATTTGTTGTATCTACCCATGAATTGAGCTGATCAGTAGATATATATTTAGTGCAGTAACTACATAAGTTCTTCTACAGCCTAATTCTATGAAGATTTAAATATTAGCTTTATTTTTGTTATCAAAGGTCTTTTCACAGCCTTGGTACATATGCACCTTACTGGCAATTGTGAGAAAGTAAATACATCAAATCAAAGCAGAACAGGTTTTCTTTGTTGTGCCAACAGAAAGAGATTTCTCTTTTGCTTTATTTATTATTTATTTATTTATTTGATTTATTATTTCACCGTCTTTATTATTTTAAAAAAAAACTCAAGATAGCAAACATATCCAACACCTTCCTCCTCGTATTTTCCCCACAACCACATATTGTCTCCAAGTCACCCAATTGACTTTCATAGAAAAGAAGGCATTTAAACCTATGGTCTCTTGCTTTCTAGATTGGTATTTTAACTACTAGATGAAATTGGCTTACTTTGTTCCTGATGCCAAGAAGGGCACTGGACTAGGTATTCTGGGAGCTGCAAAACTAGGGCTGGAATTGCTTGTACAAGTTACTGTTCTGCCTTAAATAAATGCAGGATATCTTACTTTTTTATATGGATAAGGATCTCCTTAAGAAGGAACCTGTTGTCCTAACTCTAGCTTATCTTCCTTTCTAGTAGCAGGAAGAAAGTAAGTTCACTGTTTCATGGAGTCTTCCTAGTCTATTTGCTTGAAAGTTCCTTATTCCACATATAGTTGATAATGCCAACAAGGAAGCCAGACTTAATTCCTTCCATCACTCTGCATGTTGTATATGGAAGGTGAGTAAAGCAGTAGAAATTCCTCTATTGAAAGACAACTTTTAAGACTTTCTCAAGTATATGAGTTTTGTTATAAATGTGAAACATAACAAAAAATATACTAATATTTGCACTATTTTTGTACTTTCTTGTTAATATCCTCTCTTCTAAGGCTGTAATGATAATCACTGCAGTATAGGGATACATTCATATGATACTTGAGGAGCTGCCTTGTTAATTTCTAAAAGTAGTGGACTGGACATTCATTCAGAATGGATGGAAAAGAAAAAATGTATGATACATCTGGCTATTACTTTCTGGTCATGATTTTTTTGTTACATGAAAGCATGCACATCAGAAATAATAAAAGCTATGTTGAATGAACCAGGCCATTTTCTTTTTTGTTTCAAATAAAACCACCACCACAACAAAAAAACAATTTAAAAAGTGACTCAAAGTGAATTTATGAATATAAAAGTATTTATGCATATATTTCACCAAAAAAATTCACTATACTAACAAATGCTTTTTCCATAGAGAATTTTTGAATTTTCATCTGCATCTGAGGTCATACTAAAGCAAGTGATGGTGTTAAACTTCTTAGATTGCTAAGGAAAATAAAATGTAAAACATTTTTCTTTTCCTTATAATTATAATATTTATATACCTGTTAAATTGTATTATTTTTATATAGTACATATCATGTTTAGTAATGAAGCCATTGAGATTTTGTATATGAATCATTCTGGTCTTGTTTTGTTGCTTTATATAAATAATGGATTTCTTACCCGTGGATTAATAAGCAATGAAACCAAGTTAAAAAACTAAATGCAGTACAAAGTACATGATTAGTTATATTTTTTGTTCATGCCAAGAAGCATATCTGCATGTTGGTTTGATTAGTGCAGCATACAATTTTTCTGTAGAGATTAATGGGAAATTGGAACTGATAAAATGTTACACTTGTGTAATGGGTTAGTTAACTTACCTCTGATTTGTGGAATAAAAAAACTGCATTAAAAAGGAAACATAGAAACATTGTGTGTTAAAATAAACGAAATACGGATTAGCAATCATTGTGAACATAAACAGATGAAGATATTTTAATACAAAAGCAAAAACTGTAAATAAATATATAAACTCCTGTGTATTGGTGCATTGGTAGATTAACATAGTAGACTACATAGAACAGCCCACATCTTTCATTGATTTATAATATACATTTAATTCATTTAATAACAGATCTATCAATACTCTTCACAAAAGCAGCTGCAAAAAACAACAAAACATCTAAAGACCGTGTCACACTGCACCAATGGATGCAAAAAGAATGTAAAATGGACAAAAAAGCTTGCCATCCGTTCGAAAACGTGATGTACTCACTGCCTCCGTTTTGCTTCCTCTCTACTATTCCGTCACAGCATCCGTTGTTATTGATGTTTCATCCGCTCCAAAAGTTTTGGCACGTGCTCAAAACCTTTTGCAAGAGAAAAGAATAAGACAAATGAACATCCAATTCATCTGTTCTGCATACTGTCTACTGCTATCCGTTACGCATCCGCTGATAATCCGCTAGGCATGCCGCTGCGGCATCCCCGGCAGACTCCAATCCAGCCGGGACGCAGGAGGAAGCGGAACGGATGCAAGAAACGGCTATGCAGAATGGGATCCTTAGTGGACCTTCAAACCCGGGCAACCACAAAGCATTTAAAACGAAAAAAAACGGTTCGCAGAGGGGACCTACTCTCGACATTATTTAAGGAATGCATAGAGTGATTCCTAGGAGGAAGTGACACCTATGAGGATGGCCCAGAAGGCAGGACACCTATACTGTCTGTATAAAAAGGGGAGCAACTCAGTCAGACATCCTCACTTTCAAGACCAGCAGCCCCAGCGTCCTGCAAGACCTCTGCAGCCTCATCTGACTCTTGCCTAATTCCACAGCATCCAGGTCCAATGTCCCACCGACGGATTGCCGACAAAAATCCTATCAGCAGGCACACATCTCTCTTCCTGCCATATCATCTGCGGAAATCATTACAGTATCCTCGTGTGACAGCAGTAACTACGGGGAGAGAAAAGTCAGAGGCCACCCCAAAAAAAAGGTCTGCGCTTCCAAAGAATGGTTGGCCAGAAGAGCACAGGTAGTTTACTTTGTCCGACAAGCTGCATGGTGGGAGCTACAGGCAGCAAAAGACCCCTCGGGTCGTCCAGCAACTTCATGAATATCGCCTCCAGCCATGTTTGATGCAACTTGTGCAGTGCCCTGACACCCAGTTGACAAAGGACAAACAGCCACCACTTCCTGGACCTAGCTGAGAACCTGGTGCTCAGAGTGACACTCGACCTCTGGCACGCCTGAGCCGGCCTCAGGGACCTACCTACCGGGCGAGCGATGCATCACGGCTGGGAGGGTGCATCCCAGCACCATTCCGCTTTGTGCGTAGAGAAGCTGGTGCAGGCCATCATCCGCAAGCATACAAGAGGCAGGCTCCCTCTCAGTACCCATCCACTGAAGAAGGATGGACAGAATTGTTGCCAGACATGCAAGTGTATCAGAAGTGGAACTTCCCCACACTGTCAACTGGCATTGACCATAGATCTGGAAGTCACCAGTGCCCTGCAAAGCTCCAGCCAAGTCCAGGTCCACGTTATCACAACTCAACAAGAGCTCCAGCCACTCTTTCACAGTCGTATTCTGCATATCCGATTCATGTACTCACATCGATCGATTGCAATTGACTGTCTCGGAGCTACCTGATGTACGTACATCCGCCGACATGCTTCAGGCAAACGGCTTCATCAATCTTCTAGAATGTCCCAGCGTACATACCTAATTGCCAGTCACCTCCATAGCGACGGTCATGCGAAACGCAAGCCTCTCATGTGGGACTTCCAAGATCCAGAAACCCCCCTGACCCAATTAACACGCAAGAATGATGCTCCCTACTTCTATCAATCGTGGGGGATGACGCCTTCTCGCTTACAAACCTACCTCCATGAAGGCCGAACTACCACTCCAATACCTACACCCCTGGAAGTGAGGATCTTCTAACACTGGCAGGTTGTCCAGGGCAAGACGGGTGGCTGGAGGCACTTTGGCATCACTCCTGGCCACAACAAGGTTCCAGGGTACTTCAGCCAACACTGCAGCATCGCCCAGAGATCCACGAGCAAGCGATACGTGGAAGCTTACTGCTGGCATTCCTGCACAATCTCTCATCTCGCGCACTCGCTTCATAACCCAGTCTTGCAGATCAACAGGACCTTATGTGGACTCTCCTGCAAGAGCACATCGGGACATGGAGGCTCTGGAGGCCAATGCGTACGGTCAAGGGGTGAATACCTCTTATCCAGACAACTGAGGTGCTGCAGGCATGGGCTCCCCACATCTACGCCTGCCATCCATCGTGTAGGCGAAGAGACTCAGAGTCCGCAACCTTACCTGACAACACTGGATGCAACCTCCCAGATGGACAGGAAGTCGAGTGTGGTGTGGCCATATGACAGCGACTTGGCTCATGATTGCTTAAAAGGCAGATGCTTCCTCTCAGCCATGTTCTCATCACCACCGGATGACGATCTGGGGCCATGTATGTTTCGAGTTGTCCTACAATGAACAGTGGCATTTAATTAAAGAGTTGCTTTCGTATAGTGACCTAGTGGTTCAACTAGTGTAGGATAATCCATGCCTTCCACAATTGGTAATTGATAATGAAGGGCCATACAGGGGTCGAGCAATCTTGGGAGGAATGGACCATACCAGTCTCCACTATGCTTGCACTGGAGGTTTATTCTATCCCAACAACATTACCATCCCATACGGCATATTCCCTCCCATCCCACAGGCTATCTCTCAACCCATCCCAAACAGGTATCCCGTTTCCATCCCACATGTATCCTTCCCACTCCCACACGGGCTATTCTTAAACCCATCCCACATGGCTATCCCTTCCCATTCCCTCACTATCTTCTTAACCATCCCACAGCTATCCTTAATCCCATCCCACAGGATATCCCTTGCCCATTCCTACAGGGTATCCCTTCCCATTCCCACTGCTACTCTTTACCACTAATCCCACAGCATGCAAAGGCTAAATCATTTCTAAAAGTTCCGACCAGATTTTATAAAAAAATTAGATGAAGCAAAGCTGTGTGAAACAAAGATAAACCTACTTTCTTTAATAAACAGCTGGTAAATAAACATGACCCAAGTCAATGCTGTCACCAAATAAAGTCGCACCAAATAATCCAGGCAGCCAGTCTCTGCGCACTCCTCCTTGGTCACTCGGAGGTGGCTGTTGCCCAGTCTAAAGGTGTTAGGGTGAGTGCTGTGGAGGTGGGTGCCTGCTGCAGTCGCTCGTGGTTCCCAGACTGCGGTCGACGTGCTGGCCGTAAGATGGACCGAATGGCCCGTCAGAGGAACAAGAACAAATCTCGTGTGTTGAGGAATAGGTCTCGGAGAGCTGGCTTCAGCCCGTGAATCTGCATGAGCACGCTCCTTCCTCCATGCTCATGGCCCGTGTATCCGCCCAGTTACTGAGAGCTGACAGATGTAGCTGAGCCGGTGCTTTGGCTTCGGTCATGGAGGGCAAGGATTAGCACTGTAGTGGCGTGCGTCTGCTCTGCAGCGGCTGACGGGGAGGACTGTGCTCCGGTCTCTGCTGGGTGATCATTGACTGTGCGCTGGCATGTGTTCCGTGTGCTCCGGTGATGCTCAGCACCCTGCATGCTGATGCCCTGTACTGTGGAAGAGCGCTGGCTGTCTGCTGCTGCTGAGACCTCGGCGTGGCTAGTCCTTGCTAGCCCTTGCGTAGAGTAGGTGCTGAGGCTGTGGAAGCCCCTGGTAAACCTCGCTGCAGGGACATCACACTGGGGTGGAAGAAGTTAGACCTCAGGGACTGGGTGGGAGCAGGTGACCTGTGGGTCTTGGCGGGTTGGTTAAGGCCAGCGTGAATTATCCTCTCGCTTCACACATGGTTTACTGGGGAATCCGCCATTCCTTTGAGCGGTCTGGTGTGACGTATGCAGGAAGGGGCTTGCGGTTGGAAGGGAGGATTTCGGATGTGGGACCAGCTGGCAGAGAGGAGACCTTCATGCTCATGGGCATCTCTGTCCCTGATCTCCACCATGACCTTGGGCTTGTTGCCCCTGCTGCGATCTGGCCTCTCTGCCTTACTGTTGAGGCGGATGGTGTGCGGTGGGATGAGCCTGCTTCGCTGGACTTAGTTACTTATGCTCTTTCTCTCCCAACGAGCACCAGGAGGTCCTTCATCGCTCTCCACCAGTGCTTTCCACACTCTGGCCCGGCGGGTTCTCCGCCATTGGGCAACGCTCCACAGAAACCTGGCTATGGAGACAGGATCGACTGACTCTCGGCTGGGAAGCAAGGACTGCAGCCGTCCGCTAGCAGGCCTGCCGCGAGGATGAGAGGGTAGATCAGATAGGGTCCCTGGTGCTCCCCATTGGGTGGCGGATTAGCTCCACCTCCAGGAAGCCTTGCACTTGTGGCCACTGACATGATTCTCTCTGCATCCGTCTGCAGTCTACTGGTCTGGCTCTGACCAGATGTTTTTGTATGGCTGCAGCTTCCCAAACTCAGAGTGTGCATTGTGCTCCACACAGCCTGATGAGACAATCATGAATGTTAGCCCCAGACCTCCCGCCCTCTGCTTCTCAAGCAGCCTGCTTGCCGCTTGTTGTCCCTGTACAGCCGCGGTACCTTCCGCCACAGTATAGTCGTTTCTCTCTCAGCCACTCCAGGACCTCATCTCATGTTCCTCCTCAATGTGAGTTCCTCCTCTCCGCATCCCCGCATACGCCTCTCCTGCCTTTGCCAGGGACCAGATGGCTCCTCATCAGAGGGGCTCGCCAGAGTTGTAGGGGCTGGCCTCCTCCAGCCAACCACTAGCACTAGCAGCAGCTCACAGCAGCACAACCAGCAGCTCAAGCATTCACCAGCAGAACATCATTCATTCAGCAGTCAGCTATCTAGCTCAAACCCTAGGAAATCACCCAGGCAGCATCATCTAGCATGCTACAGCCACGAGATCCAGTCAGACTCGGATAGCAAGTCAGCGATAGCAGGAGCACGAGCATGGTACCAAGATCACGGCACGTGGAGGCACAGGACCAGCAGAACCAGGAGCAGCTTCAGTCAGGAGTTTATAGCTAACCCTGAAGACACCACAATCTGCCAGCCCGAGCCAGCTATCCTAGCAGAAGCTTCCCAGCAATTCTAGAAATAGCACAAGCCCCAAGCCAGCAGAGAGCTCGCAGAAGCATGACGCGTCAGGGACAGGGGCGGATGCATGGTTGTTGGGGTTGCTGGCTGGCAGATTGAGGAAGGCTGGAGCCAATGGCTGGAAGGGGCATGGGTCCCAGTCCCAACGGCTGCGAAGGCGGCAGAAGGCTGCAGGAGGCTGCAGGAAGGCAGACAAGGCTTGGCAGACAGACTGGTTGGCACGGGAGGCTGCCCAGGAGCGCTGGCGGTGTGCTGGAAGGCAGGCGCTGGCCAGACAAGGTGGCAGCTTAAGGTCCTAGCAGGTGGGCTGGAAGGCCGGAGTCTGCAGCAAGCGCGCTGGCAGGGAGAGCTGAGCCCGTGAGAGCCTGTGAAGGCAGGCTGTTGAGGGCAGGCTGGATTGCGAACAGGCTGGAACGGTGGCTGCCCAGGAGGCTGTGGAGGCAGGCCTGGCTAGCATCGCTGGCAGCAAAGGCTGGAAGAGCACATGCAGGCAAGAGAACTCTAAGGTTCTTCCAGCAGCTTGAAGGTCTTTCTCCAAATGCTGTGCCATAGTGTTAGACTGTGCCTTCCTTATATTCCCGGGGGGAACTCCATCTGTGTGTATCTGCTCCGGTCTCCGCTGTCGTGATGCCGACTTCATTCGTTGTGGCATCCGCTCTGCATCCATTTTTTCCGTTCCGCGTCCCTCCCTTTCTGAGGCCCCTGAATGCTACGGGGTATGCACCATACCGCTGTGGCTTTCCCAATCTGGCATCTCGCCCTTTGCATGCCGCCCATGCCGTCTCCCCGCGTCCTTAGTAGTTATCTGCTGTCAATATATGCAAATTTTTTGCCCCTTCTGAGAGCGGCATAACAATGGATGTAACATTTTTCTCTTCCGTTGTGTCCTTTTTGCATCCGTTGGGCAGTGTGACACGGCCTTAACCTTGTTTTCTTTCCTAGAACTAAGCATAAGATAAAGCCCTTTTTATACAAAGTAGCCAAGTTGTATCAGTTCCATTCCAGTATTAAGCTAAGAATATATCAAAACTGAGAATTTTATGCCTTTTAAAGAAACCATGCCAGCAACACTCTCTCCATTTATTCCACAAATACTCCTGCCAGTAGATTGCTTCAAGTAATAGGTAATTAAGGGTATAAATTTAGCTGCTGAGTTGCCATGTGCATGCATGTACATGACACATGATCTAACTATTCTTCTGTTCAGTTATTTTTCTTTTGGGGAAAAAAAACCCTCTCAACAACAGAGCATTCAAGACAATGACAGCATGGTGTAATTAATTATATGATCTGAGCAATAGATCTTTTAGAACTCATTCAAGTATTGTGACTGCTTTAAATTATAATTATTCGCTGTGCTTTGTAAACCATATAATTTTGGAGATATACATATGTGCCTGTATTGGCTGAGGGATATGAAATGATCACAGATGACATCTTATCAAATCTTTTTGTAAAAGAGACATTCTGCAGGCCTCAACTATCTCTGGGTTTTTTTTATCATGAAAAGGAGTTTAGAACAAAAATAAAGTAGCTTAGGAGTATGTTCTTACATGTTCAGGTTTGTAGACTTGTCATCAGCTTGCTTAGTGAGTGATTCAAAGTTAAAATAGAGTATCACAAGCAAGTAATAACAAATAGGCCCTTAGTTAGCTTTCATGCTCATTTAATTCTTACAATACTGAATTGCAATCTCTGTTAAACAAACATATCAAAAAGATTATATGAGATTTAGTTATATCAGATATAGTTGGATTTATTAGTTAGGTTTGTATTTTAAATTAATATAGCAATTTCAATTATTGGTTTCTTGTATAAACCAGTAAGAATTTAGTGTCTCTCATTTTGCTGAATCAATCACTTTCTCATAAGTGGTCATATCTCCACATAGACTGTTAGATTGTGGGTAAGAAAGATGTGGGAAACTCAGTTCATCCGACTTCTCTTTATTTGTTTTTACAGAATTGAAGAACTGTAGCCACAGCAGCTCCTTTTCCAGCAGAGCTGTCCATGGCTTCAACCAGTGACAGCTCTTTGAATTCCTGCTCCCAGGGAACAACCAATCAGAGGTGAGTATGCTAATACTTAACACCCCTCCACATGGGTCCGGTCCCACCCGATCTTTGTTAATAATCTTTAATGGATCTAGCCAAAATTAGTTTAAAAAAATGTTTATGGTCAGAGTAATTCTTTTATTGCAGAACTGTAAATTTACATTATGTCTGTGTTCTCTCTTAGGTACATCATTCTTCCAGGGGGAAGATGAGAGAGAGTTTCAAAACTAAAAGTAAGTACTTTTTATACCTGATGGGAGGGGAATGTGCAGTGATGCATCATGGAACTTATATGCTTAACATGAGAGACGGCAGTATCAATGTTTTCTTATGTAATAAAGCAGTTTGACATTTTACCATAACAATCCTGTCCCACCTAGTGTGTATAATTGTGCAAATAAGCAGGGCTTTTGTGGGTGTGACTGGACCTGCACCGCTCAGTCATTGGTTGGTCTTCGAGCTATTCGGTTGGATTTATTATGTCTCCTACTCTCTCCCTTGGAACCTCCTGGAACCTTCTGGATGGAGCGACCATTTTGTTACCACTAGAGGCTGCCCTTTCAACTTCTCTGTGGACCTGCCTGGCCATGCTGTCCCTCCACTGGATTTCAGGAAATGTCTGCTTATTCCATTTGGTGCTATTGTTAATTGTTGAGGGTCTGCCTCATTAATTGTTAGCGCCTGTTCTGTTTGGTTTCTTGATTTGGAGGGGTTTCTCCCTCTTTGCTATTTGTGTTGTTTTTTGTGAAGGGTCTCCCCCTTCATCTTTGCTTATGTCCAGTGTTTCCCTTTCCGCCCTTGTCCATCAGGCCCTCAGTTTGTCTATGTGTCTCCTCAACTTCACCCATCAGTAGTTTGTATCCTGTATGAGCAGGGTCCACTTAGTTGGGCCGCCCTCATGGGTATCCATAGGGGTTCCCCTGTTAGTTTTTTTTGCATATACTGGGTTGCCCATTTGGAATTTCCAGCATCTGTTGGATGAATCTGCTAGTGTGTCTGGGATGTGTTTGGGTGTAAAAGGGATGTAGTCTATCTAATGGTGACCTCAGCTTCCTTCCCATTAACAGTTTAACAGAGCTCTTGTTAGTTGTTACGCTGGGTGTTATGTGTTGTAAGTTTAATAGTTGTCTATCTTAGCTTTTGTGTCCCCTGGTCCTAGTTTGTGAAAGGTCTCCATGCATTCTGCTTGTCCATTTGATGAGGGGTAACTCGGTGCTGATAGGGAGTGCCATATTCTGTTTTGTGCTACGGACCCTTCAAATTGGATGGCCATGAACTGTGACCCATTGTCAGATACAACTTTGTCCGACAGGCCCTGTGTTGCAAATAGCTTCCTAAGTGTTCTAGTTATGGCCTCGGTTGAGGTGGACTGCATGATGCTGACCTCCAGCCATTTAGAGTATGAATCCACCACTATTAGAAACATCTGCCCTTTTACTGGTCTGGCAAAATTGATGTGAATCCTCGACCGGGGTCTCTGTGGTGTTTCCCATTCATGGGAGGATGCTATGGGAGGTGTAGGTCTATATTCTTGGCAGGTTTTGTGGGTTACCACCCAGACCCCATCTCCTTGTCCATCTCTGGCCACCATACATAGCTTCTTGCCAAGGATTTCATCTTAACTATCCCTGGGTGCCCTGCATGCAACATTTCCAATATGTCATCCCTTAGTTTCTTAGGGATTACCACACGATCCCCCCACAGCACACACTCTTTTAGTATCGATAGCTCAGTTTTTCTGTTTTGGAATGGTTTGGTGTCTTTAGCTGCCTCTGTCTTGGGCCAACCCCTCCATGCCCAGTTCAATATTCATGCCAGAGTTTTATCCTTTGCTGTTGCTCTCGTGATATTGGCTGTTGTTGCTGGTGCTTTTTCAAGAGTTTTTATCAGGAGTGTGGACGTGGTTGGCACTGGGTCCTCATCCAGGATGGGTAGGGGTCATCAGCTGAGTATGTCAGCATGATCAGTGTCCTTTCCAGGTCAGTATATTAAGTCATAATCATAGGTGGCTAGGAACTCAGTCCAATGCGTCATCCTAGGCAACAGGATGTTTGGGGTGACTCTGTTCCCTGCGATGATTTCCAGTAGTGGTTTGTGATCGGTGACCAGGGTGAACTTTCTTTTGTAGATGTATTCATGGAATCACTTGATTCCGGTGACTGCGGCTAGCACTTCTTTGTCTAGTTGACTATAGTTGCATTCCAGTTTGGACAATGTCTTTGAATAAAAGGCTATGGGGGCTTCTTTTCCATTTGGAAGTACGTAGCTGATTATTGCATTGCAGGTTAGTTTTACTGGAAGGTCTTGCTGTACTGGATGAGTACGCGGTCTGATGTGATTTTGTTTTTTCTTCCCCAGAGTGTTGTTTCTTCTTTTTGCCCCCAGGCCCAGACTGCCTTCTTGTCAAGCAGTCTGTGAAGTGGCTCCACAACTTCTGTGGTAAAAATATATTGTAAAAATATATATTGCTCCACAACCTTCTGTGGTAAAAATATATTGTAAAAGTTAATAAGTCCCAGGAAGGCTTGCAACTCTGCCTTATTGGTTGGCCTGGGGGCTTCTTTGATAGCTTTGATTTTACTTTCTGTGGGGTGGATTCCTTCACTATCTATCAAATAGTCCAGGAATTCTACCTTATTGGCTACTAGTTGGCATTTCTCCTTTTTTACTTTTAGCCCCACTTCTTTGAATCGGTTTAGGACTTCCCTTAGGTGTTCTTGCAATTGTTCTTTATCCTTAGCTGATATGAAGACATCGTCAAAGTAAAGCACCACCTCTTTTATCCCTTGTAGCAGGTGTTCTATGAGACTCTGGAATAGCCCTGGGTCTACGCTGACCCCAAATTGTAATCATTTGCATTTGAATGCCCCTCTCTATGTTATAATTTTCTGGGCCTCTGCTGTCTCAGCATCTACAGATAGTTGTTGGTAGGCTTATGTGAGGTCAAGCTTTGTGAAAACTTTCCCCTGCCCCAGGGAATGTAAGAGGTGCTGCACCACTGGGACAGGGTATGCACTTTGCTGAAGGTCATGGTTCTGGGTGGCCTTATAGTCAGCACAGATGTGCACTGACCCATCTGGCTTTATGGGAGTGATGATAGGGGTTTCCCATTTTGAATGATCAATGGGTTCTAGGATCCCCTAGGTGATGAGCTTATCAAGCTGCTCGTCTATTTTTGGTTTAAGCATGAAGGGAACCCACCTCGCCTTTAGCCTTATAGGGGCAATTGTGGGGTCTAGATTAAAGGAAATGGGGGACCCCAAGTACTTGCCCAATTTTCTGTTGAAGACGGCCCAGAATTTTTCCATAAGGCTGTCTTCCCACTCAGTATCAGTGATGCTGTGGACTTCTATCCCCAACGGTTTGAACCATTCAAGCCCCAGCAGGCTCGGTCAGTCCTGGTTGACTAGTGTTAATGGCAGATCTTTGGAATAGTTTTTAAAGGTCACTCTGAATTTTCCTATGCCTATCACGGGAATCCTGTTCCCTTGACAGTCTTTTAAGGTTAGTCTCTGTTTTTTCAGTTGGCCTTTGCTTAGGCTGGGTTTTAGCCATTTGATGGTGTCCCAGGATACCATCACTAGGTAGGATCTGGAATCCACTTCCATCTGGCATTGCTTACTCTCTGTGGTGATTTGAACATGGACTTGTCGAGTGCTTGTTGTGCTGGAGTGGCCTACCATCACTGTTTGGTGCATCTCACTTCTTCCCGTGGTTGACTCATTGACTTCAGCTGAATTGGCACCGTCGGTTCTCAGGCTGAGTTTCTCTGTTCTGCGGAGGTGTGTTCTGCCTCTGTCTTTTGGTATGGGATTTCAATGTTCGGCCCTAGGGATGTGTCCTCACTGGTTGCAACTGGCAAATGGCATCGCAGAAACAGCATTCTGACTGGGGATGGTTTCCCTCGCATCCCGCACACTTTTTTTTCCCCATCTTGGCTTTGGCTCTGCTCCAAATGGAGTTGGTTCATTTCCTCATCATCATTGTCTGTTTCAGTCTTGGATTCAATAGCCTAGTGGTGGATGGTGGTGGCTTCCTTAGGTGGTGGCTGTGGTGCCTTGTTCATTTTTCTCAGGGTGGCAGCGGATTTCTGGGACCCTTCCATGGCTGATGCTTCCTCAATGGTCTCTTTTAGAGTTATTTTGGGCTTCATCAGGAGTTGGCTTTGTAAGGTTAGGCCTCAGAGTCCCAGAATTGTTGACAGGCACAGGATTTGATAGGACGTTCCCAATTTTGACTATTTGTTTTCTGTTTGACAGGAATGCTTCTATCCAGTTATGCAGGTGGCCAGAGATACTGTAAGATTTATTTTTAGGATTAGCTTGTTGTGTACTACTGAATTAAAGACATTACAGAAATCTATGTAGATTGCGTCTATTGCTTTGCCCTGATCAAGTTGTATAGTCCATATGTTTTTGCAGTGTAAGAATTGCAGATTACATGATAGTTTTTTCCTGAAACCAAATTGTTTATTAGAGTAGGTTGTTTGTTTCTAAGTGGAAGATGATGGATTGGTTAATAATTGATTCCATGACTTTACAGGTGATACAGCATAAAGAGATTGATCTGTAATTTTCAACTAGGCTGGGGTTTCCCTTTTTGAAGATGGGGATGACTATGACTTGTGACCATAGTTTTGGCAAGGAGCTGATTCTGAAAGATTTTTCAAAGATTATGCTTAGCAGTTCGACAATGGCAGTGGATAGCTTTTTAAAGAAGTAGGCACGTATTCCGTACAGTCCAATAGATAGAGATGGTTTTAGATTGCATAGTGCTTGTCTTCTGTAAAATATGATATGTATTATGTATTAGATCATTGTAGTTGTCTGTGGTTTGGCTAGGAAATGCTGGGCATGATCCATTGCTGTTTACAAATACTGAGCCAAAGAATGCGTTAAAGAGGTTGACTTTAATAGTGTCATCATTGCAGTCTTTACCATTAGGCCCTTTCAGAGGTGGAATGGACCTTGAGTCTTTTAGTTTGTTGTTTACAAAATAGTAGAAAGAGTGGGATGAATTGGTGCATAGAAGGTTTTCTTCTTGTTTAATGTGATAATTGGCACATTCAGTTTTTTATCTGGTGGCATAAATTTTTTGTATCAACTTTTGAAGATGGCAACATGACAAGATTTGTCTTTCCGCCAAGGTGATTTCTTTTTGGATTGAAGCTTCCTTATTGTTATGGGTAATTTGTTTTTTCTGGTTTTGGGAATTGTTAATGGTACATATAGTTTGATGACTCTTTTGACTTCAAGTAAAAATATGTTGTAATGGTCTTCTACAGTATTGCATCCAGAGAATAGAAATTGCCAATCCAGGGATGAGAGATTGTTGATTATAAGATCATTGTTGTCTTTTTTGAAGTTATAATTGGGGATTCCATCATTGTGATGATTTTTGTGTGGACATATGTTGAGACAAAAGTCAATCATGTTGTGGTCACTGATGGAAAAGGGTTCTTTAATTTCTATTCCGTAAATNATATTTAAGGACAGTTCACAGATGATGGTCTCAGGAATAGCAAGCTCCTGGGTAACTTGGATGTTTTTTAGATGTAGAGACTTTTTATAGAAGATAGCAACACCACCTCTATGGATTTCACGATCTGATTGGTAAACATGATAGTCTATTATTGTGGTAATGGAGTCAGGGAGAGATGTTACTGTGGTAATGGAGTTAGGGAGAGATTTAGTATATCTAATTCACATTCATACCACATAGCTAAAGTATGTAGCAATTCCAATATGCCCACAGCTGTGTTGTGGAAGTGTCATTCATTTTCATCCAAAATGTGTCTGTTATTCATTCACACTCTGTGTATAATTTTAAGAGTTATAATGCAACAGATTTATGCAGTGTGTGTAGTTATTCATCTCAAATACAGTGGAAAGCCATGTGTTCCTCTTTATGTTTATGTGCTCCTCTTTCCAATTGTTTTTTTTTTTGTCCTTCGATTTCTAAGAGCTCTTTGTGGAACCATACTGGTCTTCTGTGATGTTTTTTGTTTTTCTTTCTCTGTGATAATGCATTTGCTTGAGCTTTCATTATCTCATTTTTCAGTGTTACCCAAGTGTCTTGAACTGTTTTTCCTTCTAGGATATCCATTCATCCTAGTCCCTCTCTTAGCTTGTTGAAGTCAGCTCTCTTAAAGTTTAAAATATTAGCCTGGTTTGGTTTAAGTTACCTTTCATTACTCTTATTTAAATTCAAATATATCATAGTCATTCTCTCCCAAAGTTCTTGTCACTTCTACTCCCTCAACCATTTCATTCCTCTTATTCCCTCAGGTGGCAAGCACAAAGAATTTATATTATATGTTGCACACAGCCCATTTGACTGGAATAAAGATGTGTGGTTTCATTCTATGTGCCTCTTATAAAAGCTTAGACTACTTAGTTGGGAAGCTGCTTTGATAAGAATGTCTTAAATGCCTTCTATAAGGCATAGTTAGCATAATATTTATGCAATGCTAAACCTCTGTATTTTAGAATAAAAATAGCTACGGACCCTCTTTTTCAGCAGAATGAAATTCAGCATGTTTCTTGGATTTAGAAAACAACAACATATTTTAATTAACCCAAAGCAGCAATTAAGTAAATTGCATGACAGGCAAAATAAATGGAAAAGGAACTGAAATGGATGGGACTTTAATAAAAAGAAGAAAATAAAAATAGTTTTGGAAATACTTCTAATACAAATAATGAAGCCACAAAATAAAACAATGTGGAGAGATATTTAATAAAGGTCTAAAAACAGAAAAAGGTATATATGGAAAGTAGAAAGAAGAATTTAAGAATGATGGGAATTACAGACATGGAGTATCTGTTTATTTTGAATGAGTTTAAATCTTCAAATTCAAATCAACAACATTATAGGATCCTGATGTAATTAGTGGATGACTTGGCTGAAAATTTATATACTATATTTCTTTATAAAAAAATAACTTCATAGCAATATTGGTTTGTTTGTTCTCTATAGATGCCTATCCAAACAAATGACCTTGGCTGTAGAACAATCATAAAGTCAACTAAAGCCAAAAACAAGCATACTATAAAAATAAATATATAAATATAGCAATCAAGGAACATTGCAACCATAAATATCGATATAAACAAGATACAGGGCTTTTAACCTGCTTGAGGCCCCAAGCACATAACCAGATCTTCAAGATCTTACAAAAAACATTCCAATCTCTGGAGGAATAATATTCCAGAGATTGGGGGCTATGGGCAAGAATGCACATCTCTTAAGCCCATGTCACACTGCACCAAAGGATGGAAACAGGATGTAAAATGGAGAAAAACACTTGCCATCCGTTGGTTAACGCGATGCTTCCATTCTGTACTCACTGCCTCCGTTTTGGCTTCCTCTTGTCCATCCCAGCATCCATCTACTGAGCATTTTCATCCGTCAAAAAGTTTTGGAGCTGCTCAAGAACTTTCTGAGCGGACAATGTATCAACCACGTCCGTCTGCATCTGCTTAGGCATACGGGCGGACTGCCGTTATGCATGCCGTCGGCATCATTACGCATGTACCGCTACATTCCACATGCGGCATCGCTGCGCAATGATCGACCGCGGCAACTCAATTGCTGCTCCAGCAGAAAGCCGGACACAGGGAAGGAGCAGGACGGCACAGAACGGACCGTGCACATCTAGTCGCACGGACGGAGAAAGGTGAAAACAGATGCAGCTCCAGAAAGAAAGCCATTTAAAATGGAAAAAACGTTCGCGAGTAGGGGGACCTATCTCGATATTAAGGATGGTTTAGGAGGATGCCAAGAGGATGCAAAAGGACCATGCATGTGGAAAACTATATTGGCCTATAAAAAGGGGGTAGCAACTCACCTGGATCTTGTTTTATTTCAGAAACACACACGGGTAGACCGGGTTCCAACAACAATAGGCTTTATTCAAAACAGACAATCAGAATAGGCAACAACTTTTGGCTGCGCAGGACAATGGCCAGGTCTTTTATAGCAGGCTGGCCTGCCTGCATTCAGCTTAATGGCATTAATCCTTTGAAATTGCCGGCCTTTCAGCAGCTTCTTTGGATTGGTTCCTAGTGAACAATCGAGCTTCTTACTTTACTGGGACCAATCAGATATGGTAAGTCTAGGAGTCCACCATTTACATATAATGTAACACCGCCTCCTCCTCTTAGTTCAGTCTACGTAGTCTTACACGTAGTCACCGCAGGTAGGGGGCCTTCTCCGGAGCTCGGATTTGACTTGCTGGTTCATTCTTAGCGAAGAAATTCGACGGTTCAGAATGGGGCTGCTGTGTCTTCCGGATCTTCGCTCTGGTAACATGCTTGAAGGGTGCGTCAGCCATTTTAATCCGCCTGAGTTGCTTAGGCCAGCGGTGTTTTGGGCCGCTCCCAACCCATTTACCATTGGGCAGGTTGAGCTGGCCTGGCTGGCCCTTCATGGGCTCTTGCCCCGCAAGTCTCTTCAAACAGATGGAGTCTTTTATTTGCCCTTTTTTGTTCGTCGATAATTCATGTTGTTTTGGTTTTAAACGGTTTCTCTTATAACTTCTCACCTTTCCCCCCCCCACCCTGGTTTGAGGTTTGTCCGGTATTGTTCGGCGACTGGTTTTGTGTGTCTGTGGGCCTCTCAATTATTCGGCGATCGAAGCTGGTCTTATGTGCCGCTTCCACTCCTGCCTCGTCTACCGTTAAAACGGTAGCGATTTGGGGCCTGTAACTTGGGCTAATTTGTCCTGGTACCACAACAACGGTTCACCTGTGAAGTTCTTTTGCGTATACCAAGTCGCCTATTTTTGAATTGCCCTAACCTTGTGGAGGAATCGGGGGTTTTCTGGGTTAAAATTTGGGTGTATCTGTCAGGTGTGATGTAATTTCGCCCCATAAGTCTTCCGCCGGGGACCTTGTTATAAGAACTGTACTGGGGCGTTATGTGCTGGAGTGTGAGTAAACGGTTTACTTTTGTGGAACATCCCCTATGTCCATTCTTTCTAGCCCTTGCTTTTGTTTAAATCGGAGCCATTCTCTCGGCTCTGCCGTTTGCAGCCGGATGGGCCGGCGCGGTTTCGAGCTCGCGCTGGTGGGCATGTCTGGATAACGCTAAGGGAGGCTAGCTATGTGGGCTGGCGAATTGCATAGCCCTTGTTTTAGTTTGTGGTCCCATTGATAGCCGAGACGGAAGCAGACGTTGGGGTAGATAGAACGCCGTGCCGGAGGGTGAGAGCGTCGAGAAATTTGGGTGTCGTCTAAGATTTTGTTGTGTAGTTAGTACGATTCATTGGGTTGTCGTTGGCGGATGCGCGGGTCGATTTTGTTACATTCCAGAGAAATGGTCGCATGATTTGTAAGTAGAGGGACAAATCAAAGGAACAGAATCAGTGATAAAGGGTGAATGCGCCATATTAGGGTCTGAGCGTTTTGGCGTAAGAATCTAGATGGAAGTTGACTGAAGGAGCTATCCAGCTATGTTCAGCGCGGGGAACGGCGCGTAAGGGTGTTCGTCGGCCAAAGGTTGCGCGTACTTGCAAAGTATGCGTAGTTGCTTGTGTGTATGGAGTGGGAGAATGGTCAGAATTCCCATCGTGTGTGCTATGTGTATGGGCGCGCGGAACGATTAGGAAGGACCGGTTGCTGACCGGAGAGGATGAAGCTAGCACCCGTAATTTGTATGTCCTATTGGAATAGATCAGTGCGAATATACACGGTTGGCCACAATTAGAGGATACACTGGCCGAGAGGCTATTTTGCAGTCACTGTAACGGCCATGGTCAGGGGTTGACCCTCGAGGTGTGTGGCTATAGACGACGGCACTACGTTGCAATTCAGAGGCTGGGACTGCACTTGGTTGGGATGACTCATCATGGAGGCCAATACGGTGAGGGCTGAGGTAGTAGCAGGCGAGGGGGCGGAGAAGAGAGGTGTGGACAGAGGAAATGTGGGCAGTGGTCGCGTGGCCGATCTCCGCTATGGGTCCTGCGGCGGTGAGCGGTGTTGTGAGATGTGACGAGGTGTCTAAGGCTCGTAGTACGAAGGCAAGTGTTGGCAGTCGATCAGTCGCTAGGTTGGTGACAACGAACAGCTCAGGCTCCTTTTGAATAAAGGCAGAGTTCAGTCTGTCGTGAGACGGAAACGGGTTCCAGTGCGATAAGTTCTCAGGTTTTTGGGGGATCTCGCGGCGCTAGCCTGTGGGTACGGCATATGCAGCAGCGCTCAGAGAAAGCGACGGGACCAGTGTCCAAGTGGTTCCGTGTGTGCGGGATCGACTGAGGGGAAAGGTGAGGATAGGGGTGGGGGGGGCTCTTGTGAAATCATACGAGGCAGAGGATGGGATTAGAATCGGTGAACAAGTCTCTATTTGCAGGCGATGTCATTGCTTGGTGCCCGGGTCTTCAATGACAGTGGTTGTAGGGGAGGTGGCTCTGCTCAACAGCGAGTGCGCAGTTGGGAATGAGGAGTATAGGGGGGAATTAGGCTGCAAGGAACTGCTGACCATCGTATGACATTCTTGGTGACAAGTATGTTAGGGGGCGTCGGGCTGTTCCGCGCGCCAATTCCATCAGTGGTTCGTGATAGGATCGCCATTATAATTTGAAAGTCCCGCGGGCCGCGTTGAAGATATTCGGCAGGGAAGCGTTTTACTCCAGCGACTATTGCGTAGGGCTTCCCTGTCCGTTGATGATGTAATTTTTGCTCAGTCTTTTGATAGAGTCCTCAGAAATAATATCGTTGACGGGTGACTGTTCTCTTGCCCATCAGGAAGTTGGTGGCTTTAGGAACGGCACCCACTACCAAATATGGTGAATGCGTCGCAGGTTCACTCTTAAAAGGAGTGTGTTGGCTAAATTGGATGAGACACGTTTGTTGAACGTTAGCACTTTTAATATTTTGGAAATGGCAATTCTCTTTCTTGTGCTCGACTGTCCGGGAGTCACGTACGCAGTTTTGAGCCTTTTTGCCATCTTAAGAAGAGACGGTGGTACATGTGGTTCAGGCTATAGGCGAGGCCTTGGCAGACTGTGGGGCAGAAATACATGGATAAAATGATAAGTGAGTACCTAAAAGACTGTGTAGTTCTGTTTTGTTTTCTCGTTCAGGTGCTTCTGGATTGGCCTTGATTTTTTTTATTGTGGGGTGGATGCCCTCACCGTCTATATGAGTAGCCGCAAGAAATTCACGCTTTTTTTTCATTAGGCAGCCATATTTTTCCTTTTTTACCAACTTAAGGCCCCAGATTCCCTAAATTTTGTTAGTACGTTTTGAAGTCTTTTTCCTCAATTGAGTCTCATCTTGGGCCGAGATTAGGACGTCGTGACAATAGGGAACGAGCCTCCCTGTATGCCATTAAGGAGACGTTCCAATCAAACTTTGGAAAAGGCCCGGTGCCACGCTTACTCCAAATTGGGAGTCGGTGGCATTTCGAAGGCACCCCTTGTAGTTGTGACTATAAGTTTTTGCGCTTCTGCTGTTGCTGGGTCCAGCTGTGGAGTCTGCTGATAGGCTTCGCGCCAAGTCCAGTTTAGCAAAAACATTTGCCTTGCCCAGAGCAGTGAAGCAAATGTTGGAGCTACTGCCCTGGGTATGCGCTTGGTTGTAACGCGTGTTCAGGGTTGCCTTATAGTCACCACAGATTCTAATGGACCCGTCGGTTTTATGGGTGAAAAAAAAAATTACAATAGGCGTTTCCCACTATTTGCATGGGTCCACAGGTTCCAACACCTGCGCCTGGGGCTACTTATGCATGTCGAAGTTGTTGCCTCTAGTCTTTTGCCTTTTAAGTGCGAAGGGAACTCGTCTGGTAGCGTGATTGTTATCTTCTTTGGGCTATTTGGGGATCTAGGCTAGAAAGAAAGATAGGGTTATCCGCCAGAATACTATGCCCGAGTGAGCTGTCAAAAAACGTCTTGGAATTCTGACTGGCGGGATGGGAGGTCATCTTCCAACCGGCTTTGTAGGTCACGGTCGATCGACTCCCGGTGCATGCGCGCGTGGCCCAGAGGGGTGCGACCATTCGATGCCCAGAGAGGCTTCTGTCTTGTCGCGGTTCGATCTAGAGTGGTGGATAACCGGCAGTCTTTTGAATGTTTGCTTATAGGTGACCAAAATTTTGTCCCATGCCAATACACGGGATTCGTTGCCCTGATCGTCTTTGAAGAGTCCCAAAGGTTGTTTTTGCAATTGTCCTGGATTTGATGTCTGGGACTAGTGTTTTTAACTGGTATCCCAAGACACCATTGAAAGGAGGACCCGGGAGCTCGCACTTCCATCTTACAGGGCTTCCTTCGATTGTTACAGTCACTTTAACTTTCTTGCCGCGCTTCCGTGCTGCAGCGCTTTCTATAGTGACGGTTTGGTGTGTATTGGCTCGTTTTCTCTTGTTTGCCACTTTCTCTCGTTTAGGCTCGGCTCGTGTTGGGGAATTTCTGCGTCTGCGTGGGGCTGATAGTATTTTTTTGTTTCTGCAGACTTTCTCGATGTGCCCATGTTTTTTTTAAGTACCTGCAGATAGCAATCGAGAAATCTGCTATTCGCTCGGGCAGTGGTTTCCTCCGAGCAGCACATTCCCGCCAATGTTCTTCCTTTCGCGCTCTTTTTTATTTGCGAGCAGACGTGGACCTCATCGTCTTCCTCGATACGATTCGGTTCCTCTTCGACACTTCGAGTGCGGTGGTGGGTGGTCAGCTGCTTCCTTCTCTAGTTGGAGTTTTCTTCGCCATTGTTTGTTTCATGTTTCTTCATTGTGTACGGCACCGATTTCTTATGCGGCTTCGGCGGCCAATGGCTTTGCCGGGGCGATGTGCTTCGGTCCCACAGTGACATTTGGGGGCGCTTGTTTATAGCTTACTGGTTGGGCTGTAGTGTCCTCTAAGCCCCAATTACAAGAAATCGCGCTCATATGCTTCGTCGATGTTGCCGGGGAGTACCCACACTCCAGCACCCGCATTTGTCTTAAGAGCAGCACGAAAATATCGGCGAGTCTCCCCTTCGCGTTGGTCTCGTTGCCGGTAGAATTTTCATGCCGCTGTTATTACTTTGACTCCTAGCCGGAGCGTGTAGTGTGCTTTGAGCTAATGGTAAACGCGTGGAGGTATGGCTTTGTAGTTCTGGCCACGAGACGTTAGTTGTGCTTGACGTCTCGGGACTTCGCAAGGGCTGTTTGCCATTAGATTGAAGCAGTCGGCTCAGTCGGGTTGGTCCGCAATGGGTGAGGTGAAGGTACTACAGCTGGCGCGGGTTGTCCATTGTGTCATAGATGATGTTCGATCGATTTCATTGCTGCTCGATCGAGCAGAATACATATTGGAAAGTGATGCTGTATAATGATTCCAATCTCATGCGCAGGATTGAAGGGTGCGGGCGGTGGCGTTGCTATCCAGAATCTCTGCTGGCGTCTGCATGTGACTTATCAACCGCGTGCGCAGACGGTTTTCGGCGTTCAGGACCGAATCCCACTTTTGTCGCCAGTGTTTTATTCATGAAACACATGAAGGTAGACCGGGTTTCCAATACACAAGGCTTTATTCAAACAAATCAGAATAGGAACACTTTTGGGCTGCTAGCGAGGCCAGCCTTTTATACAGGCTGGCCTGCCGCCTTTCAGCCTACTGGCATTCCTTTGAAATTGGCCGCCTTTCAGCAGCTTTTGATTGGTTTCCTATTTGAACCAATGCCACTTCTTACTTTACTGGGACCAATCAGAACTGTAGTCTAGGAGTCAACGATTTACATATAGAAAGATCCACTTTTCAGTCCAGCAGCCTGCTGTGCAGACCTCTGCAGCCTCATCTGGCTCTTGCTCTTCCACAGCATCCAGTCTGTCCATCCTTGGTTCGTACCACAGTCCTTTTGGTAGCCACCATTCGTTTCTGCAACAAGTGCAAAGCCATTCTACAGGCTCTGTGAATCTCTACTATGGGAAAGAAAAGGAGGCAACCAAGAAGTGTCCTGGGTCAGAAGAACTGGATCAGGAGAAGAGCAGAGTATGGACTGTACAACAAGCTGATGGTGGAGCTTGCGGACAAAGACCCTCTGTCATTCAGAACTTTATGAGGACGCCTCAGCCATGTTTGATGAAGTTGTGGACGCTGACACCCAGTTTGACCAAAAGCAGAGCACCAACTCCGGCCCAGCCTGAAAACCTGGGCTCACAGGTGGCACTGACTCTGGTGCTGCCTCAGGGACCACTAACGGGAGCAATGCAAGTAACGGCTGGAAGGGTGCCACACAACACCATCAGCATTGTGGTCAGAGAAGTGGTGGCGGCAGGCCATCATCGCAAGAATACATGGAGGAAGCTCCTCCAGTGCCCCTCCCCTGAAGAACGGATGGAAGAAAGTTTGCAGAGCAAGTGGTATCAGAGGTGGAACTTCCCGCACACTGTGGACGCCATAGATGGCAAGAAGTGGCCTGCAAACCACCAGCCAAGTCGGGGTCCATTATTTCAACTACGAAGGCTTCTTCAGCATCATCCTCTTCGCCATGGTTGATGTTGACTACAAGTTCATGTAACATCGATGCTTCAGGCAACGGGTAATCTTCGATGCCCAGGTATCAACGCCAGTCATCTAAAGGGGGGGCTGGAACGCACCTCATCATGGGCTTCCAGATCCAGACCCGTGCCCAACGACACGCAAGATGTTGCCCACTTATCATGGGGGATGACGCCTTCTCCCTCATTACCCTTCCTCATGGCAGCCCTACACCTCTAGATGCCTTCACCCGTGAAGAGAGGATCTTCAACCACAGGCTGTCAGGGCAAGGCGGTGGTGGAGAACCGCCTTTGGCATCACTTGGCCCAACAGGTTTCCAGTATTCTCACACATGCAGCCTCGCCCAGAGACCGTGGAGGAGGATCGTGGAAGCTTGCTGCATCCTGCACACTTCTCAATGCGCACCCGCTACCCAGTCTTGCAGAACAGGCTCGTGTGACCTCCAACAAGCGCAATGGCGGACATGGAGCCCCTGGGGAATGGAGGGCAAGGGCGAAACCCGATAGACACTGAGGATGTGCAAGGCCCCAACAGAGCCTCAACGTGGAAGGGAAGAAGCATGTGCACCTCCTGAGACACTGGTGCAACTCCCCAACCTGGAGCCAGTGGAGTGGCAAGACAGGAGGTAGATGATTAAATGGCGATGCTTCCTTGCAGCCTGTCTCATCAATGAACAGGCCCTTACAATGACAGGGCCTTTAATAAAGAGTTGTGTTTTATGTTGACATGTGTGGCATCAATTGATTACATTTAGTATTGATAATGAACGGGCATAGGTGTGGCCTGGGAGGGTGGACCATACAGTCCACTATGCTTGCACTGGAGGTTTATGGCTATTCCCACAGCTATCTCAACCCATCCACAGCTTATTCAACCCATCCCACAGCTATCTTAACCCATCCCAAAGGTATCCTGCCCATCCACAGCTATTCCCATCCCAAAGGTATCCCTGCCCACCCACTGCTATCCTTACCCATTCCACAAGGCTGCAAAAGCTTAAACCATTTCTAAAGTTTCACCAATCACTTTATTGAAAAAACAAATAAATGAGGCAAGTGTGTGAAGCAAAGATCACATCTTTTTGTTTAATATACAAGCTGTAAAGAAAAATGACCCAAGTCAGTGTCCAATAAGTCTACAGGTAGCTCACCCAGTCTCTGGACTCTATCGGTCACTCGGAGGTGTGCCCAGTCTCAGGGGTGAAGGGTCAGGTGCTGTGGGCGGTGGCTGCTGCTCGGAGTGCTGGTTTGAAGCCCACTCGGGCGTGCCTGCCCTGAGAGACAAACAGGTGACGGTGTGTTGAGGAAAGCTCTCAGACAGCTGGCTTCAACCCCTGTGAATTGTTGAGAAGCTCCTTCGCTTCATGCCATGAGGTGTCAGTCCCACTCGAATGACAGATGTACCTGAGGCCGGGCCTTGGCTGTGGGGTGGAGGAAGAGCAGTGTAGTGGGGCTGTCTGGGTCTGCAGCTGTGTGAGGACTGGCGTGGTGGCAGTCGGTGGTGGTCAGTGGCAATCAGTGGCATGGGAGGCATCAGTGGCATGGGTGGCATCAGTGGCATCATGGAACCGTGGCAACAGTGGCTCCGATGACCTGTGCCTGGACTGGGAAGGGCTGGCTTCCTGAGCTTGCTGGACGCTCCTGGTAGCTGAGCCCTGAATAGTGAGGCCCTGTGGAAACCTTGGAATGGGAATGAGCATCACCTGGGGTGGAGGAGCAGACCTGGACTGGGTGGGAGCAGGTTCCTCTGGATCTGGAGGGTTGAAGCAGGCTCAGTGATCCGGTCCTTCACTACCTGGATGGGGTTCGCCATGTCGTTGAGGGTCTGGTTGACATAGGTGAAGAAGGGCTTGGCGGTTGGAGGAATGAGGAGTCGGTGTGGACCAGCTGAGAGAGGAGATCTAGCTGCTCCGGATGGTGGTCCTGATCTCCATATTTGTCAGGACAGTGTGGCTCTGCCCCTCCTGTCTGGGTCTCTGCCTTTTTCTGTGGAGGTAGAACGCTGGGGGTGGGAGTGCGGGTAGGACTTTGTGGTGGAAAGTGCGCGGTCTCCTTTCTCCTGCGCCAGGGTAGTCCTCCAGCACGCTCCCGCCATGGTTTAAAACAGCTGTCCGCGGGTTCTCCGCTCGTGGGACGCTCCACAGAAACCTGCCTGGAGACAGACCGTGACTCTCCGGACCGGAAGAGGCCCTTGCTCTCAGCAGGCTGCCGAGAGAGAGGGTTGTTTTAGAGGGGCTGTCCTCCTTCCCTCCAGGAGCTGCACCCTGGCGCATGACGAGGTCTCCTCTGTCTGTCAGCTTGACCGTGGCCTTGGCCCGATTTCTTTGAGGTACAGCTTCCGTGACCAAGCGTGTGCATATGTTTCCAACCAGCGAGGAAGCACCTCCACTGCTGTATCCCAGACTCTCTTGCCTTCCTTATCTCAAGCAGCCTGGCAGAACCTTCTCCTGTAGAGCCCTGTGTCCCTTCTGCCATAGATACTTCATTCTCTTCTGCACAACTTCCAGCACCTCATCCATCATGTTCCCCTTCCCTCTCAATGGAATAATTGCCTCCTCTCCCGTTCTCTGCATATGCTTTCCTCGCTTTGGCAGGCCCAGATGGGCCCCTCATGAGAGGGGCTTCCAGGTTGTAGGGGTCTCCTCCAAACGCACAGCAGCAGCAGCACACCAGAGGATCTCATAATCAGAGCAGTCGGCACGCGCAGGACCAAATCAGCAGCCAGCAGCACGAGTAGGACCAGGATGATAATGCAGGAGAGTAAGCACCAGCAGCGTTCCAGTAATGCAGCAGCATGCATAGCGGTACAAGCAGGAGACCACTGGAAGAGCACTCAGACGAGCTAGATAAGACGGAGCGAGCACAAGAGCAGACAATAGGCACTAGCGATGGAGCGGACCACAAGGGAGCCTAGAGGCGCAAGGCGCACGAGCAGGGACCCAGCAGACAAGCAAGACTAGGATACGCAGCAAGACAGGAGCACGAATCAGGACCACGGAGCATGAGCAGGCGACCAGCAGGCAACGAGGTGGCCGTTTCACAAGAGTAAGCACCAGCAGAAGCACCACCGGCCAGAACAGCAGCAATCTAGCAGAGTAAGCACCAGCAGAGCACCACCGCCATAAGCAGCATCAGCGAGCTCAACATCCAGAAGCAGCATCAGCAGAAGCACCACGCCAGAAGCAGCATCAAGCAGAGTAAGCACGAGCAGAAGCACCTACACTGCCATAAGCAGCATCATCAGCTCTTCCAAAAAGCAGATGCAGCAGAAGCCCAGCCCCAGAAGAGCTAGCCCGTCTACAAAAACCCTAGGCAGAAGCAGAGTGAGGTCAGGGGGTGGAGGGTGGCCCTGTCCTCTTGCCAGGGCTGGCAGCAGATGGCCTGGAGGCTTTCCTCCCTTCTTTTCCCATGGTTGTGGGGTTGCTGGCTGGCAGCAAGGCTGGAGGAGGCCCAAGGCGGCTGCAGGCTGGCAGAAGGCTGGCCAGGAAGGCTGGCAGGCAGCCTGCAGCAAGGCTGACAGCAAGGCTGGCAGGCAAGGCAGGCAGAAGGCTGGCAGGCAGCACTGGGCAGGCAGGTTGGTGCAGGTAGGCAGGCAGCAAGGCTTGGCAGTCGGCTGGCAGGAAAGCCTGGCAAGGGAGGCTGGCAGGATGGCAAGGTAGCAAGCTGGCAGAAGGCTGGCAGGCAGGCATGCAGGGCAGGCTGGAAGGCCTCTGATGTTTCTGGGAAAGCAGGTCTTTCTTGAATGGTGACCTGCTTGAGAGATGCTTCCCTTTATATCCGTGGGGCGACGCAAACCATGCATCCTCCCCGCATGCGCATTGGAACGCTATTGCATCTGCTAGGCACCGCTAGGGCTTTGCATCCGCTGTGCATCCGCTTCATCCGCTCGGCGTCCGTTCTGCATCCGCTGTATCCGTTCTGCGTCTGCTTTGCTGCAGTCCCCCGGAAGCCTTGCGGATGTGCCATCCGCTTCCATCTGCTTCCATCTGCTAGGCTTCCGTTCCGCATCCACTTTCCATCTGCCCTGCGTCCTCCCCCCGTCCGTTCCTTTCCGTGTTATCCACTCTGGTTATTCAAATTTTTGCCCCTTTTGATAGCGGATAACAACAGATGGAACATTTTTCTCATACGCTGTGTCCTTTTTACTAACGTTTTGCATCCGTCGGCCAGTGTGACAGGGCCTTTCGCCTCATAAGCCAACATTGCTTGGCTGGTGATACCAGTAGCATACCAAACCTATTGGAGAGAATTGAATGGATAGAAATAACTGGATAGAGACCTTGAGTATCCTGGTCACAAGCCTTGAAGGGCTTTAAAGATAACAGCCAGCACTTTAAATTTCACTTGGAAAAACAATGGCAATCAATGCAGCTCATAGAAGTGTTGTCAAATATCTTACTGAAATATCTGAAATATTCTATATCCACATCATTTCCTTGATCCACAAATTTGCTCAGTTTATTAATGAATGCAAAAAGGGTTGTGTGCAGTGGTGGGATTCAACAAATTTTACTACTAGTTCTATGGATACATGCTTTGCGTAGACGAAGCATTCTAAAATGGGCAATTTTAAGCTTGAAAAATTGCCTTACCTTAAATGCTGGTGAATAAAACAGCTGAGGCACAGTAATCCATTCTGCCACGCCTATCTGCTGAGCTACAAAGGAAATACCAGACAGGAAAGGGCGGTGGCTGGTGGGTGGGGCCAACTGCTGACCGGTGTTACCAGATTGCTAGAACTGATGCAAACTGGCAGCATACCACCATTGTTTGTGTGGCATGATCAGATTTTTCAAACCATGTTGGCTTCTAGTGTTACCTTCTTTGAATCTGGTGCTTAATTATCTTTTGCAGGATTTCCCTAGATATTGCTCTAGTTGACTGGCTTATAGTTTCCTGGATTCACCTTTTCCCCACTTTTGAAGACTGAAACCACATCAGCTCTTTTTCCTCTTGTCCAGTTGTAATTCCACCATGCTCCAGGACCTCTGAAAGATTTTGTTCAATGGTTCTAAAATCACACCTGATAACTCTTTGGGATGTAAACCATCTAGTCCTGGCAATTTGAAGTCATCTGGAATGGATAGGTATTCTATTACCATATTCCTACCCATTTTGACCCGCATCCTGTTCTGTCTCCCATAGTGCTGCTTTTGATAGAGAGAACTATTTTTCCCCTTTTGCATGAAGAGAGAAGCAAAGAAGGGTTTTATTTTATTTATTATTTGTTTATTAAGTGTGTTGAATTTATTGGCCACTCTCGAAATTAAGCATTAACATCCTAGCAGATAAATATTTCTAAAAATATAAAAATATAAATCACAATCCGAATAAAACTATAGTTAAAAATTGGAAGGAGGGAGGTAACAGGATGTGTGAGGGAAGGTGAGATTACCTTTTAATTCATCAACCACCTCCAGTGTAATGTTTTCCCTTTGGAGCCCCAAACCATCTGACAGAGCCAAGTCTTCAGATAGTTTTGGAAGAATGGAGGTCAGAAGGGTGGAGCCAATCTCGCTTCAGGAGGTAAGTTGTTTCAAGGGGTAGGAACCATGGCAAAGAAGGCTCTTTGGACTCCCATCAGCCAGAATTCCTTGACTGATTGGGCTCCCAATATTCCTCTTCTTCCAGCATGGGTGAGTCAGGCCAATCCCAGTGGGAAGAGATGATTCTGCAAGTAACTTGGACCCATGCAGTCTTTAAAAGTAAGAACCAAGACCAATAACCATCCATCCCTACCCGGGTTGAAACTTCTGAATGCTTTTCAAAGGTAGTCTCATATACAGCACATTGCAGTATTCCAGATGTGAGATGATCAGGGCTTGAATGACTGAATGCAAGGACTTCTGATCTGGGAAAGGCCACAACTAGTATATAGTCCAACTTGTGAAAGGCTCTTCTAGCTGTTACTGCCACCTGCTATTCAAGCAGGAGTTCCAAGTCCAGGAGAACCCCAAGTTACAAACTAGATATGTCTAGGGTAGTGCATCCCATCCAGAAGTAAGTTGATTAAAGTCCCAGATCTGGAAACTCAAAGCCATTTGCACCCAAAGCCCTTCAGTCTTGCCAGAATTCAGCTGAAGTCTGTTGTTCCCCATCCAGGCTCTGCAGTCACCACAAGAGGGCAGCAACAGCATCACTTGGATCACCATGAATGGAGATGTAAAATTGAGTATCATCAGAATAGCGATTGTAGTTCAACTTCTGGTGGCAAGTGATTTCACCCAATGGCTTCATGTAGAAGATAAAAAGGAATGACGAGAGAACTGAGCCCTGCTGCATACCACAAATGATTGCTCTCACTCCCAATTAACACCAATTGGGACTGGTCTTAGAGAAAGGAGCCAAACCAGCACAAAACTGTGCTGCCCAGCCCCAAACCCTGCAGCTGACCCAAAAGATACCATGGTCAATGATATAAAAGCTGCTGAGAGAGCAAGGATGGTTGCACTACCTTTGCCAAAGATCATCAACAAGTGCAACCAGTGCCATTTCTGTCCCATAACCATGCATGAATCCTGACTAGAAGAAATTGAGGTAATTACACGCCTATCAGCCTGACATCAATAACTGATAAGATCCTGGAAAATATAATTAAACAACAAATCTGGGAACACCTAGAGGCAAGCAAAATTTTAACCAAAAGCTAATATGGATTTGTCAAAGGACCAGCAAAATGCTGTGGACATACCTGTGTTTCCCTGAAAATACGACCTCCCCTAAAAGTAGGCCCTAACACCTTATTGCCTCATGCACTAAATATAACCCCTACTCCCAAAATAAGACCTATTTAAGTGCATGCAGCTGGTGCCTGCCATTTCTTTTAATTACCTGTAGTGACCTGACATGAGGTGAGGAGGTGAGGGAGAGGGGAAAGAACTGCCTAAATTGCCACTGCCAAACAACTGATCTTCCACTTTGAGAGCAGGCATGTCTTTGCCTTTTCCTTTTGGAACCTTAATGGACTCCCACAAAAAAGCTGATTTGCTAGAGCCAGCATCCCTTTGCTAAACAGAACTACCTCTTCCTTTCAGAGCTTTAAGGGTCTCCCTGAAACAACTGATTTGCCAGAGCCAGCATGTCTTTGCTAAACAGAACTGCCTCTTGCTTTTGGAGCCTTAATCACTTCCCCCAAAACACTTGATCTGCCAGAGTCTTTGAGTCTTTGCTAAATAGCAGATCTATCTTCCCACTATATAATTGGGCCCCATTTGTTCAACTAGGCCAAGCCCAGAATCACAGCTTCAGTCATTTTTGGTGTGACAATGAAGCAGATCATCTCCCAGTGCATAGCCATCTCCAACCTTACGGGCTCTGTGATATGGATGGTAGCAGGGATCCATCCTCCTGCTCAAATTGCAGTGGCTTGACCAACCTTCATGTCCTAACCCCCAGCTTATTGACTGCTGACAAGCTAATCAGACACCAGGCACACCCAGAGTCAATCAATGCCTTGAACACTCCATGAGCCCTCCTTCCAGAGGCTGTGAGATTCACTGGGACCATGAAAGGTTGAATGGGGCATTCATCCTCTACGATTCCTTTTTTTTTATTTTTTGCACTCATATTGTCTGTGAGTCAAAATAAACATTCACTTTAAATCAATATGTAAATCCATTAACACATTAACCCACAGGCTTGAGGTGGTAGTTGGGATTTGGCACAGTGGTTCCCTGGGGTGGTGCCTGGGATTTGCAATTGTGTATTTTATCTTATTTAACAACCTTTCTACCCAGTTGTTAAGAGAACCAGCTGATAATCTCCCACTGGTAAATTCCCCATTGACTTTGCTTGTCAGGAGGTCGCAAAAGGTATGGATCAGTTGCCAAACTTCTCATGTTGACCATGTGACACCCTGTCAACGTATGACTGGGGATCTGCTGTTTAGCAAAGACATTGCAGGCTTTGATAGATCAGTTATTTCAAGAAGCAATGGTGGCGCTAGGTGGGAAGAGCAGCTCGCCCGCCCCATTCCCAGCAGGGTAAAAACTGGGAGGAGATATAAGACCTCCCTGAAAATAAGTCCTGATGCCTTTTTTGGCAGCTTAAAAAATATAAGACCCAGTCTTACTTTCAGGGAAACACGGGTAATTTACTTTGACTTTAGCAAGAATTTGATAAAGTGGACCATGACTGATTACTTGATAACAGAAAAATGTGGGTTACATAGTACTACCACAAGACGGAAGGGTAACAAATTAAGTAAAGAAGCAACTAGAGCTAAGGAG
Source organism: Laticauda laticaudata (assembly GCA_004320025.1). Classification (NCBI taxonomy): domain Eukaryota; kingdom Metazoa; phylum Chordata; class Lepidosauria; order Squamata; family Elapidae; genus Laticauda; species Laticauda laticaudata. The sequence goes on from BHFT01041137.1 coordinate 32,391, forward strand.
AAATTTCATGTCAGTGAGAAACATTTATCAGTGGAACGGCTAGTTCCAGAAGTTGTAGGTGCTCCATTACTGGATTTTTTAAAGAAAAGGTTGGACACAATTTTTCTGAAATGGCTTAGTGCCTATTGCTTGAACAGGGGTTGAACTAGAAGATCCACAAGGTCCCTTCCAGGTCTATTATCCCAACTGATGTCAAGGCAGTTAAAGTCCCCCATTTCTACAGTGATGTGTTTCCTGAATACCTTAGCTAAATGATTAGCAAAAAGTTCACCAATTTCCTCTGTTTAGTTGTGTGATTTGTAGTATACTATTAGAGGAAACTAGAAATGACTATCACAATGTCATTTCTAGTTTCCTCTAATTTTCAACAAAATTCATTCAAGAAGTCTTACATTCTTGGTGTTGTATATTTTTGTAGATAGTATTTCTCTATTCCTTAAGTATATCAGAATTTTCTTTTGTTTCTCAAAAGCTCTTTTTTAGCACATTATCACTGATAGATGCATCCTTCTTTAGTTCATGTTTGGCATATTTTAGTATTCAGCATGTGGATATGCTGTTGTGGTATTTCATTGTTCATCCTGTGTACTGATATTTGTGTGTGTGTGTGTAATATTTTGTGAGGGGTTCAAAAGTCCTGTCCTTGATATTTTGAAATTTATGTTAGAAATGATATTTGATGCCCTGGCTGAAGGATTTGGCCTCAATTGCTCCCTCCCTGCCATGAGATGATTGCAGAGTGAAATACTGACTCTTATTTAAGAAAGATGGGGAATGCAACACGACTCCCAGACTAGCAGTGCTAAATGCACCTTCGATACTATTTAGAGTACTTAAATGCCTGCTAACCTCCTGGGTGCCAAATGGAGGGAAATGATAGAGAACAAGTGGTTTTTAATACCCTTAACTGTAAATTTTACTGTACTTCAAAACTTTGAATCCTAAGCTTTAAATTTTAGTATACTTCAAAATTTTGGATCCTAAAGTTTCAAAGTTGCAATTGTTTTTGTTTTGATTAATACACATTGAAATCAATAAATGCATTATTTTGGGCAATGACAATTTCTAGAGCAAGTACAATCAATAATTTTCAGTAATTAGCATTGAAATAGTAAGAAGTATTTATACATAAATAAGGAATGCACCTTGATGATGCCAATATAGTCCAATATATAATCTAATAACTGGATTATATACTGGACAGTAAGTAACATTTTTTTCCTTTAGAAACCTGCCTTTATTTGTACCATCATCAAAGAGTCTGGATATAATTTCATATTTCTAGAAAGTGTTCATTTTTGTTGTTGTTATGTTTTTCTTGGTGAGTGTTTTCCCTATAGTTACAAGCCTCCTGTGAACTGTTCACAGAGTTCCTTCAATAAGATACTATGGCAGAAACCAAAACCAGATATAAATTCAGTAGCTATTAGCCACTAGAAAGCTAACAAACATGGACTGGAAGGCATAGGAATTTTTCCACCAGTGCTGCCTATGATTCAGAAGATAGTATAGCTCTAAAAGATGAGCAAATATTGATGGTGAGATCCTCCATGAATTATTCTGTGCCTTTATTAGTAATGAGCATTACCCTGATAATAGCAAATTTCATAGTTCAGTTAAGGTAAAGAAGGGCTTCTTTTATTTGATCCAGATACTCCCACATTTAATTTCAGTGACTCATGTCATGCATGTATATATTCCTATATACAGGTAACATAAAATAAACTTTTAGTGTTTTTAACTTTACATATGCTCCCAGTTTCTTGTGCCTGAGAGTTGCAGTATTTTTCGATCTCAGCAACTTTAAATACAGATTTCAGCTCCTAGATGACCCAGACATCTCCAGTCAGCATGTTAGTTATATTGTTTACTGTTTCTTTTTGTGTGAGGGAGGATTATTTTTTTAAATTATTGGGAATCTATTTGTCTTACCCTGAGATCAACACATCTATGAAAATAGACTTCTTTTTGAGGTATAAATGTGTCTCAAGATGCTTTATTTAATAAGTGATGCACATTTAAGCCTAGAAATGGTTACAGATTTATTTTTCAGCATCAAAAGTTTTATTAATTGAGATTTCCCTTATCAAGGTACAGAAAGAAGCCTCTTGCTTAAGGAGAAGCTTGGAATGTATGCAAGACATAGCGATGGGTGATGTTCCACTGACAGGAACAGTGAACGACAAAGTTTTTTAATTGTCAAAAGTGCTAGTGATTAAAAGCAGAACACTATTTATTCTAAAAAGATAAAGAAAATAATCTATGGTATTAATTAAGAGGAAAAGGAAGATTCCGATGATTTCTTAGCTACTGATGGCTACAATGACAAAAAGGTTTACACATTCCAATTATTTCAGATCAATTCATCCTAGAAGAAAATGATATTATTGAATAAAAGATATAAGAGATGAAGAATGGAAGAATTAGGCTTCCATTATTTCACACAATGTTAAAAACTGAACCTACAAGTTCTCTGTATTCTTGAATGGTAAAAATGGAACAGCCATTTCACTGGATATTATGTGAAACAGTAAAATTTTCTAAAAGTTTCATGAAAACCAAAGGAATATTTACAACATCAGTTATTAGAAAATCTCCTTTTAACACATTTCAGTTGAACCCAACAGGATTAAAATACATGGATTTCCACATTTTGATATTACTTGCAAAAAGGCATGCAAAAAGAATGTTGAACTCAAAAATGTGGAAAACTCACTTTTGAATATTATTGCCAAGATTTGTCACACAATTTCCTTCTGTCACTCACAGCTATCTCACCCATTTTTGTGAATAAATAATAAAAAGAACAGAAATGTTATTTTTTGTAGAAATTTTGTAAATTTCCAGATCATTCATTTGGATCTATAGTTAATAAAGTATTGTATGCATAGAATGAAATCTATCAAGTTTTATATGATTTATATATTATATATAATGTATATATTAAGGTATACATATTTGTTAAAAGACAACCTATTTTAAGAAAGATGTATGAGTTAAACACATAGAGATTAGGGATATACCTTGAAGAATTTCCACATTTCAGAAATTACTGATTTTAAAACTGTAGCTATATTTTTGTTGGTTTGATGTGAATGTGCTGATTGCAGAATAATAAAATGCAGAACCAATGCAGATTATGTTTTAGAATCTCACAGGAGACCAATTTTAACTATAATTCAAGTAGAATATGAAACGCTTTAGGAGTATACACAAAAGAGAAAACATATTTTCTTTTGATCAAATTATCAAAATATTTTACAAGGACATGGTTTAGCAGAAAAAAAATCTAGAGGAATCTCAGAGTGATTTTACAGGTGACTAGATCAAAGTTTATAAGCATGTCCTCTTTTCTTCTTTTTCCATCCTTTATTCTCTATGAAGCCACAACTGCCTGCTTCATATTCTATTGACCTTACCCCATTCCTAAGAGGTCTGTAAGGGGCATGCATAAGTGCACAATCATGCCTACCGTCCCTGTCCTANAATCATGCCTACCGTCCCTGTCCTATGGTCCACAATTATTAGTTCCTATTTAAATTTATCTTTATTCTTACTTCTATTGTATTGTAAGTTTTTGACAAAATAAAGAAATAAAATAATATTATCTGGCCAGCAGTTTCTTTGTTCAGCTCCCAGAATGACATAAGCTACTGGCCCACACACTCCCAATCTTTATAGTACATTTTCTTCTCTGTATCCTCACCTGCTGCTGCTACTGAAATTAAAGAAGCTTCATGTTTTTATGTATTGAAATAAAAACAAAACCTTAGTTTTGTGTTTTGTTTTTATGTTGTTTATTGAAAATCAATAAAATTTATATATATATATATATAAAAACTGTTATTCTTCTTGATAGGGAATAACATATTATTGTCCCAGCAGAAGTGAAGAAAGGTAAATGTGAAGAAAAAGGTCAAGGCGAAGACTTCCCTTGGTGATGTTGCAGGACTCATAAATCTAATGATAGTGCAGAAAGCAGTGGAAAAAGATTAAAGCCCATGTCCACACTGCCACCAATAGGATGGAAAGAGGATGTTTAAAACGGAGAGAAACACTTGCCATCCATGGTTAACGCGATGCTTCCGTTCTGTACTCACTGGCGTCCGTTTTCATCCTCTCTATCACACCAGGGCATCCGGTCTATTGACATTTTCATCCACTCAAAAAGTTTTGAGCTGCACAAAAACTATTGAGCGGAATGTTCAACGCATCCGTTCGCATCCGCAACGCATACGGGGAGCTATCCGTTCATACATCCGTTCGATCATCCGTTACGCATCCGCTATATATCCGTAGGGCATCTGCTGCGCATCCGCCGTAAACTTGCATCAGCTCCAGCGAAACGGACACAGGGAGAAGCAAACGGGACGCGGAACGGACACAAAGCATTTAGTAGCCACCAGATGCGGAAAGGATGAAAGCGGAATCAGCTATTGGATACAAAGCATTAAAACGGAAAAAAACGTTCACAGAGGGGACCATATCTCGATATTATAGGATGTCTGCAGGATGATAGAGATGCAAAGGACATCTTAGTGGCAAAACCTATCTTTCCTATAAAAAGGGGGAGGAACGTCACCTGGATTCTCAACTTTCAATTCAGCAGCCCTGCGGTGCACCCCCCCCCCCCCCCCCTGGACCTCTTCAGCCTATCATTCTGGCTCTTGCTCTTTCACAGCATCCAGTCATCTCCACATGGATCATCACACACTCCTTTTTGGTAGCCACCATCATGTGACAAAACAGTGCGAAAGCCATCTACAGGTCCACCTCACAAGAAAAGGAGAGCGGCCAAGAAGTGCTGGGGGTCCGAAGATGGATTGGGAGAAGAGCAGAGTACGGACTGGAAACAAGCTGAGGTGGAGCTGAGAACGAAACCCGTGCATCTCAGAACAGAGGATTCCACCAGCGCCGTGCGAAGTTGTGGAGCGGCTGAGACCCAGTGGGTTGACCAAGCAGAGCACCAACTTCAGGCCAGCATGGACCCTGGGTCAAGTCACGACCGCACACCGCTCAGGGACCACGAAAAAGCCAAGCATTGCAGCACCACCTGGAGGTGCCACACAACACCGATCAGCGATTTGTGCAGAGAAGGGTGCAGGCCATCACGAAAGGAGATACCACATGGAGGACATCCTCCAGTGCCCCTCCACTGATAGAAAGGCTGGAAGAAAGTTGAGAGCAGATATGGAATTCAGAAAGTGGAACTTCCCACACACGTTGGAGCCATAGATGGAAGAACGTGGCCTGCAAAACACAACAGCCAACTTCAGGGATCCACTTATCCAGAACTACAAGGGCTTCTTCAGCATGCAATCCTCCTTTGCCAGGGTCGATGCTGACTACAAGTTTCTGTACATCGATGGCTTCAGGCAACGGCTTCATGTTCAGATGCTTCAGGTATAACAATTCCAGTGACCTCAGGGAGGGGCTGGAACGCAACCTTCATCATGGGCTTTCCCAGCATCCAGACCCCCTGCGCCTTACGACACACCAAGATGTGCCCTACTTCATCGTGGGGAGACGACCTTCCCCTCAGAACCTACCTCATGAAGCCACTACACTTCCAATGCCTCCCAGTGAAGAGAGATCTCTAACTGTACAGGCTGTCCAGGGGAAGTCGGTGGCTGGAAAACGCCTGCATCCTGGCCAACAGTTCCAGGGTACTTCTCACCACCAGCAGCATCACCCACAGACCGTGAGAGGATCGTGAAGCTTGCCTGCATTCCTGCACCCACAATCTCATGCGCACCCCACTACCCAGTGCTGAGAACAGGGCTTGTGGACCTCCAAACAAGGCAATGGGGACAGGTAGAGGCCTGGGGAATGGAGGCAAGGCGAACCGATAGACACTTGTGGATGTGCAAGGCCCCAACAGAGCATTTCATTGTGAAGGGAAGAAAGCAGCGCAACCTCCTGAAAGATCTGTGAAACTCCCCAGCTGGAGCGTGGGTGCAAGACAGGATGTAGGATGCTTAATGGATGCTTCTTCAGCCTGCTCTCATCACACTGATGAGTTGGGCCATGTATGTTGAGTGGGCCTTACAATGAACCCAAAGGCAATTTAATAAAAGAGATTGTGTTTATGTTGGAAATGTGTGAATGAATGTTACATTGTTATTGATAATAAAGGGTCATAGGTTAGTGGCACCTGGGAGCGGTGGACCATACAGTCCCACAATGCCTTGCACTTGGAGGGTTTATCTACCCCACAGCTATTACCATTCCCACAGGTATCCTTGCCCATCCACACTGCTATCCCTACCCATCCCACAAAGCATGCAAAGTCTTAAACCAATTTCTAAAAGTTTCCACCCAAGACTTTAAATGACTAAAGAACTGAAGCAGTGTAAAAGAAAAATGACCCAAAGTGTCCCAAGCAAGATAAAAAGTCACAGGAGCAAACCAGTCTCTGGCCACCTTCTCTGTCACTTCTTGAGGCAGGCCCCATAAGTCTCAGGGGCTGAAGCCCATGTGCTGTGGATTGGCAGTGGCTGGAGTGCTGTTCTGAGGCGCCATCGGGGTTGCTTGGCCCGGAGAGGACAACAGGAGATGGTGTGTGCAGGAAGCTCTGAGAGAGCTGGGCTCGTTCCCTTGTGATGTTGAGAGCCCCTTCCTCCATGGACATGGGTTTTCAACCCCAATACCATGACAGATGTTCTGAGGCTGGGCTTGGCTGTGGGATGGGGAAGGAGGAGTGTAGTGGCGGATGGTTGGTCTTGCAGGTGAGCGAGTGAGGCGACGGTGGCATCTGTGCATGGCTGGCATCCGTGGGCATGTGGCTTTGGCCACTCTTTGTGGCACGGTTGCATAAAATTGAGCCTGGCATTTTGTACCTTGTAGTGTGGACTGGCATCCGATTAGTGGCAAATGTCATGGCGATCTTAAGTGAGACCATCAGTTGGACGTTACTTTTTCGATGTACCGTCGTATTCGCCTGGTGACTGGAGAGGGCTTTCGCCAGTATTGCATCGGAGACTTCCTGCGTAATCGCAGTCAGCCTTGGTAAGGTGAGAGGCCTGTGTGAAACGCCGTTGGATAGTCGCATGACATCACCACTATTGGGGTAGAGGATGCCAGACCTGGACTAAGGGGGCGAGCAGGTTCAGGAAACTGGATTCATGGAGGGGTTGTGAAGAAGACCTAGGTGATCCTAGTCCTTGATCCCCCTGGTAATGTTTGATTCGCGGAAACAATTGTTCAGTGCTGTTTCTGGTTGACGTACATTTTTGCACAGGACTTGCGTTGTTGGAGGTATGAGATTTGTCTGGCTTGTGTTACCAGCTGAGAGCAGTGAGATCTACGCTGCTTCTGATGGGTGTCCCTGATACTCCAGGGGCAGGACTATGTTGTGGCTCTGCCCCTCTTGGTCTGCCTGTCTCGCCTGCTTCTGTGGAAAGGTGGAGCTGGGGTGGATAGTGGTTGTATCTCGGTGATGGAAAGTGCCCTCTTCCTTGCTACCACTAGCATCAGGTGGGTCTCTCCACACGCCTCTGTCCGGAACGGGAAGTGCGAAGCTGTCGGGGGGTTCTTCGTCATGGCCACGCTCCGTAACAGATACCGTGCCTTGTGACAGATAGGAGTCTAGATTTTCTTGGTCCATGAAGAGGAACTGGTTCTCGGGCAACGGCTTGCTCTGAGAGGAGTAGGTTGTCAGAGGGGCCTGCTCCTCCAGATTTTGGATCGGATCTCACCTTTTTCTACCACAGAACGCTGCACTTGGCCATCCACGAGAACTCTTGGCCTGTCAGCTTGACCGCTGCGGCCTGGCCGAGCAGATTTCTTGAGTTGCAGCTCTCCCGTACCAGATGTGCGAGGTGCTTTCCACCAGCCGAAGGAGCCACCTCTGCTCAGTGTAGCCCAGGCTCTCCGCCTTCTCTCTCCCAAAGCCGCCTGCATTCCTTTTGGTGTCTCGATAAGAGCCTGTGTCCCTTCGCCAAAGATACTTCATTCTCCCTGAGCCATTCGACACCTCCTCCTCCCTCCCCGTCCTCTTCAATGCCGAGTAATTGCCTCCTCTCCCGTTCACCGGTATGCCTCATTCCTCCGCTCTGGGCAGGGCCATATGGGCCCTCATCAAGAAGGGCTTTCGAGGTTGTAGGGGCTGGCTCCACCAGCACACCACCAGCAGCAGCAACAACAACATAGGCAGCAAAGCAGGACCAGCACAACCAGCCCACCAGGCAGCACCCAGCAGGACCAGGAGCACCAGGAGCAGGCGCGCCAGCAGGGTAAGCACCAGTAGAAGCCCAGCACCAAGAGGCAGCACGCGAGCAGTTAAAAGTAAGCCCAGCAGAAGCCCAGCACCAGGGACCAGCCACCAGCAGGAGAAGCCCAGCAGAAGCCCCAGACACCAGGAGCAGCACGCAGCAGAGTCAGCAGCAAGGCAGCAGAAGCCCCCAGCAGAAGCAGAGTCAGGGCCAGGGGGTGGGATGATGGCCTGTCCCTCTTGCCAGGGCTGGCAGCAGATCACAGGCTTCCCTTCTTGCCCCATGGTTGTTGGCTGCTGGCTGGCTGGAGCTGTGTCTGCGCAGCAGGTCTTTCTCTGAATGGTGACTGGCTTGGCGAGCTGCTTGCCCTTTATATCTGCGGTGCTGAGGCCATTCATCCTCCCCGCATGCACAGTCGAAACGTTTGATCGAGGCATCCTGGCTGTATCACGCGTATCGCTTGGCATGCCACTCTGGCATTCCAGATCCTCCATTCTGCTGTGTGTCTGCTTCGGCTGTGCTCCCGGAACCCCTTGCGCAGATGTGCCATCCGCTCCCATACGCTCCATCCATCGCGCTAGGGCTTTCTTTTGTTGGGAAGGGGCCATCTGTTTTTTAAATCCTTTTTTTTTGGTTTTTACCTGGCTACATCCTCTCCCCGTCCGTTCCTTTCCGTTGTTGTCGCTCTGGCTTATGGCAACATTCGGCGGCACTTTTGAGAAGCGGATAACAATGGATGGAACATTTTGTCCGCTGTGTCCTTTTTAACAAACATTTTGCATCCTCAGCCAATGTGAGAGGCCTTTAAAAGAAAGGCAAGCCCTAGCTTTTCTCTGCCAAAGTAAATAGCCCACCAGTTTATTGA
>BHFT01041141.1:0-12913 GCA_004320025.1 Laticauda laticaudata
TAATCAACGGATGACAAGTGTTTTTGTCCATTTTACATCCTCTTTCCATCCGTTGGTGCAGTGTGACAGGGGCTTTAGCATCTTTTCTGCCTGGCCATTGTAAAAAGTTGCTTATGCTGAGTCATGTAATTGGTCCATAAATTTGTATTGTTTGTACTAAAAGCAGTTGTCAGACTTTGAGGAAGGGCTAGTCTCCTTACAAAAGCACCAACTGCTCAAAATGGTTATTCCCTTAGTTCCCAGTCTTTAAACCTGCCAAAGACTGCTACCTTAAAGTCTCTTCATGAGGAATAACCATCTGGAGCACTTGTGGGTGCTCTCTCCTTGTCCAGAAAGGAATTATTGAGGAACTGGTTTTCTTGCCAGATGTTCATTGCCCCACAGTAATCAGTTCCACTTTCATGGAATTGTCTTCAGTCTGCCATTTCTTCCCTGGAAGACCTAACATGGAATCTATAAGATTCACCCCAAAATATTTAGAAAGCATAATTTATCAGACAGCTCTGAGGTAGTGCCCTCCACTAAATAGCCATATTATCTCAGGATTGTGGGAGATGAATTTCAGAGTTATTGGGGACACAGGCTACATAAGGCTGCAATATATATGCTACTTTACATTGTAAATATTTGTATTTTCATATGAATATTTTGTGTTCAGGAAGTACTGTATGTTGAAGAATAATACTCATTTATAGTATGTAGTATTGAATATTTGAAAGTCTGCTTAATTTCAAAGGTTTTTTTTTTAAAAAAATCCCCTTTACTTTAATAGTCACCTAAAAAGCTTACAGCGACAGAGAAAGAATTAAGAATAGATTTCCCTTGGTTTTCTTTTAATGTTTGAATCCAAAGCATTCAGATGGGGCTGAAATTTGCCCTCGTTTCCAAAAGTTAGTTTTGAACATAAACACATTCATGCTGTGCTTGTTTTTGAACATAAATACAATCATGCTGTGCTGGTAATGAAGGCATTTAGTCCTTGGGAAGACACTTCTCTGGTATACAAGCGCTTGCTCTCAGCTTGATGAACTTTTAGGGATGTTGATGGGAGGTGAATGGTTCCCTCCCTCCCCCAATTTTACAATATTTGTAATTCTTCCTGTTAATTGGCTTTTAAGGAGGTTCTCATAGCCAGTTCAGTGGGTTGGATCCAGAAATGGGCATTTGTAGTCTCTTTGTCTTCCAGAAGTGTTTCCAGATTACTCCCTGCACAAGTTAATAAAAAGAAATTCAGGTCGTTTCCATTCCCAAAATAAGTGGAACCCTGTGAATCAGGATTGTGAGAAACACCTGGAGTCATAACAAATAGCTTGACAAGTTTAATAATTGCAGCACATTCAGGCCAGGAACAGAGTTTTCAGTGTTTTATTTAAAATGGAACCAATCTGGGTAAATTCTTGCTAAAGGCTCATGTAAACAAATTCAGCAATAAGCAGCACAAGAGTTTCTGTTGCAGCTCAGCTCTTCAATTTCACTAAACTGAGCACTCACTGGATTATCTTTTTGATTTTTCAAAAAAGTTTATTAAATATTTAATTAATATTAATAATATTCCTTTTATTTTCTTGTGAGAAAAATATGAAACAGTGACACTACATGTTTCGGGGAAATTTGTTACAAGGAAATCAATTGAAGAGGCAATTGACCTAGGAAAAGAAAACTAAGACACTAGTCTAAAACTAGTGATTTAATTTGTTATTGTATAATTATGGCCAAAGTGGGAAACAGACATATGTGATGTATTTTCACATGCCAAAATAAATTAACACTGGATACTTTGCACTTTGGCTCGGTGGCTGATGGTTATATTTGATTGCCTTGTTTTAGTCAGTAAATATCTTGGGCTGGTCGACAAAATAGCCAGTAAGAATTTTTTTGAATATAATCATTTTCCAGGGCTTACATGCATAACACAAGCAAAGGAGTAATTTTAACCTATATATACTTTTATGTTCTAGATATGAATGCATTGCAGAACCAGTACCCAAGATTACAAGATTTTGATTCAACTCATGGCAACTTTCAGTTATTTCATGCTTCAGATGTTCTGCTTCATAATTTATCTTGTGACATGGAACAAGATTCAGAAAATGGTGGTATAGAAGAAAAGATTGTTTATCTCTAATCCCTCATTTGTAATATTAATACAGTAGCACTTTGGGATAGCTTTTCTCATTGTAGTTATTCTGTATACAAATTGCTTTACCAGTATATTATTTATTTCAAAATATAAATTTTCCCTATCCATAGTATACAAATTAAGTTATTTTTTAAAATATACCTGTAATATTTAAATTGTGACATTTGAACATTGATGGACTCTAAAACTACACCTGGTGTATATATGTATATATACATATGTATTTGTATGTCTGAAGTAAGATGATCAACATTGGACTAGGTTAAATGGAAAGATTTTTGCTTTAGATTATGTACACTGTAATTTGAGCAGCTAAAATTTAAGAATGCAACTTCAATTACAAAAAAAAGCACCAAATGATAACAAATTATGTAATGGAAAAACAGAAACAAGAACCTCGGTCTTTGGCTGTTGTACTTTCTGAATGTACCACAGTGGATTTATTACAGACTTTTATAAGCATCAGTCCAATCATTACCTCAGGCTGCTTCCCTTCAGATACATTGAATTTCAGTTCATGTAACCAACAAGCATCAAGTTGAAGAAGTTATTGTTCTCAGTTACTTTCCAAGTTACACAACCACATTACGTCTTTCATATTAAGTCATAACATGTACACAAACATGATCGTGACCTGAAATAATGATGAAAAGCTCTTGAAATAAGACCTCTTCTGAATCACTATAGCTTTTTCAGTTGAATTATCACACTAAGACCTCTGCCACATTATCGTTATTTTTATCTTGTTTCAGTTGTGAACCTTTTGATCTGTAGTCTAATGTGGTCCTAATATTATATCTTAACAGCAAAGAGTTTTAGTAAATAATTAATGGCCATATATTTGTCACTTCAAGCTACATTTGTTTACTGTATCATTCCTTAGTAGATATTTTTGTCATTTTCATCAACCATGTACAACATCTTTTGCTTTCCAGGGATCAGTTTTATGTATTGCCTCAAAATTTGTTCTTAACTATTCAGAGTGGCCTTTCATATCAAAAGCAGCAAAACTCATGGCATTTCTCTTTCACATAGGATAGAAGACTAGGAAGTGGAATAAGAGCAAATGCAGGATTTTTCCTATTTAATCAATAAACTGGATTACACCGATTTCTTTTGTACATGCATGGGCTGTGAATCAGTATATATCTTTCAGAATGCAGAGCTTTGATGCATTACAATAAATAAGGATCTTTTCTATACATTTTGCAAATGAATTGTATACTTTTTGAATGGAATTACTATTTTCAATCTCCAAATGTGTGTTTCTGTGTATGTATATGCGCATATACAGCTGACTATTTATGTAATTTTCAATATGAAATTGAAGCTGAGCCGAATATAATTCCTAGTGATCACATGGATACATAAATGTACTTTTATTGATGATAATCACAAAGTAGTATCCTAAAACTGTCTTTTGGAACTTCCTTCCTTCCTTCCTTCCTTCTTACCTACCTATAGTTGCAAGTGGGATTGCTTGCTTATAAGTCCATTCAAAGATCAGGTCTGATCGCATTTAGCTTTTTCAAAAATAGCCAAGATTCTGTCATAAATCAGTTAACTGCAGATGGTTTCATTTACAGTTGCTACAGTGGTGAGATTCTTAGTGTTTCAATGAGTTCTAATTCTTGTAAGCAAAGAGTCTGTGTAGGTTGCCTTAGGATTCAGTCAGTAGTGTTAATAAGTGCTTGACATCTCCTCACTCCTACCATTCAATACTTCCTTCAGAGAACTCTCTGTAGCTATGAATGCAATTTCCTGCCACCTCTATATTTGTTTACTGATAACTTAACTTAAACTTAATTTAAATAGCAAACCTGTAGCAGTACTGTATGTTGCAAACTCCTAAAAACTATGCTTCTTTTCCACTTGGTGAAAATTATGTTTCATGTCCCCCTCCCCTTCCTTTGTTTCAGCTTTGGATGAAATGTTAATCCTGTATCTGCAGGAGTTGTTTTTTCTCACTGGATAAATGGCCTCCAAGGTGTCCCTTCTTGTATGTAGATCCATTTGACACAGTCTAGGTCTAGAAATATACCCTTGTTGCTGCTTGGTTAGCTTGCTGAATTTTCATAATTTATTGAAATGGGACATTTCACAGTGCAAGCTAGAATAGCACCATAGTGAATTGAAGGCTTCTTGTGAAAGAAGAGGGAGGGGCTGTTTCTTGATTAATGGAGAACTAAAAGGAGGGGGAAAGTAAACTTATTGACTAATGGGTTTACGGTAGATAAAATTTGCAGATAGGCTTAATTCTCAGAGCTAGCTATTGGTTTTCTCAATTTGGGCAATGACTAGCTGAATTTGATCTCTGTAAATTCCAGGACTATGCTAAATCAGTCACGTTCAATAGAGGGCAGGGAGATAAAATGGGGGAATTTTATTGCAAATTGGATAAAAATATTAAAATGGAGAATGGTCAGACAGCATTTCACATCTATGTCCAGGCAAAAATGAAATATAGTAGAAACAGCAGTAGCTGTTAACAGGTAAAGGTAGAATGTGCACAACCAACCCATAATATATTGGAGTCCATTTACTACTAGTACTCACTGCGTGTATACTGCACAGTATATGTGTACCACATACTTTCCTGGAAAGAACAATTGCCTACTAACCTATTTCCTGCACTGCACTATGCCTGTGGAAGAGAAATTATGTCACAACTTTATTTACAATACTTTCAGTGATCTTCAGACCTTTAACATTAAGTATTGCCTGTTTTGTTTACCCATATTCACAATATAAGTAAATTTTATCAGTTTATAGCTTGCCTCTGTACTTATAGGGAAAGAAAGATTTAAAATGTAAACCAACGTGCTAAATCTAGGTGGTCTTTTAAGCAGTCTGTATTCTATAAGTATCCATCATTTAGACATTTGTAATGTTTATTTGAATTAAACATGAGCTTTTAGAAACATTAAGAATTCATTTGCTCAGTATTAGAGACTTAATTCCTTTCAACACCCATCCACCATCCGTGGTGGACCGAGACAGATGAGATAACGGCAGCCCATCACTGAACATCAGCGACACGATCAGGCTATCTATATTTGGAGACCTTGATGTCCCAAGTCTCCCGCATTCGATAACCAGACACAATGGAGACATCCGTGACCCAGAGCCGGTTCATTGCCTCCACCAGTAAGTCCGGTTTAATGAAGGATGTGCCAGATAGTACGATGGGCTCAACACTTGGAGGGAAGCCTTGCCGGTGCAGAAACTGATCCAATCACTGCACAACATGGTTGTGCCACATGCACTGGGCATCATTCATCACCTCGCAAGCTTGCAAGACATAGTTGATCATCTCTGGGGCCCGGCAGGCTCCCCTACACGTCTTATTGGTGGTCTGACGATCAGCCCCCTGTGCACTCCTTGATCTCGTAGGGAGCATGCTGCCCCTCAATTGGATTCCCCTTAAATATAGATGGGAATACTCGAGAGGGGCATAATAGCCAATTGTGGCTGGCTGAGTCAATCCTAGGGACCCCTAGCTCCTGACCGTTGAAAGAAATCAGGAGCAGTCTTCCACTCCTCCCGTGCCTCGGCCTTGGTTGTCACAGCAGTAGTGTTAACTCTGCACGGCTGGTTCATCCGGTGCCGCAGAAGACCAAATGCATCCTGGCACTGAAGGATCTGAAACAGCGTGGTGGGATGAGATGAGATCTTCTCAAGTCATGACGCCTGGAGCAATGGAATAGAAGTAGAGAAACAAGGCACCACCAGGCCTCCATCCTTGATGTGAGCAAGGGAATTAGCCCATGGGGGTATCTTTGGGCAATTGCAGCCAGCGCCGCACCACCAGCACCACATTGCTGCACAGATCAGGCAGTCCAATTTCCACAGCGTATTTCCATGCGCATGACCTAGTACAAGCTCATGGGCGAACTTGGGCATCAAGAATGTTTGTAGCAGCAGCATCCACTGTTGCAGCTTTAGTGGCGGCTGTGAGAGCTCCTGGAGCAGAGAGTCCAATTTGCCAGTGTACTTGGGGATCACATGGCCCTTCCAGTTAAACTGGAAGCTGAGATAACGAACCGAATCCCCTGGCCCAAGAGGGTTGATGCAACCACCCACACATTCATAGATGGTTGGTATCAGGGCCATGCACTTTCTCTTCCCATCCCCGGTGATGGTAAGACCCAGGGACTTCTTGGCATTCAGTGCCATTCCAGCTCGTTGTAAGGGCTTCTGACAAAAGATGTAATTTTTTTTGAAGCTGTGGGGACTTCTCTGCAAACAGAACCAGGTCATCAGCATAAGCGATACTGCTGATCCGGTGGCCATCGAGGTCATACCCAACGCTGGGTAGAGAAGCTGTAACGATCTGGACAATCATGATGAACAGAGTGGAGACAGAGGATCGCCTTGACGGATGCCCCGACCACAGGTGGTAACAGTTCCTCCAAGTTGTACCATGGACTGCTCATACAGGTGTCGAAGATAAGACACCAAAGGAGATGGTAAACCTGCAGCTTCGGTGAAATAGCGTATGATGGGATACAGTGTCAAATGCCTTGGCAATGTCTAGGAACAGCATCGCACAAGGCTCATGCTTTTGTATGGACCCTCCATAGAATGATATGAAGAAGGGTCGTCGCCTCCAGGCAGCTGTTCTGCTGGAGAAACCCATGCTGGAAGGGTGAAAATTGTAGGGTATTGTGGAGACGCCATGCCAAGATCTTATGGAAGGCACGGAGGATGGTAGAGGCAATCGAAATAGGATGGTAATCTCCCAGAGCTGATGGATCGTCCATCTTGGGCAAGAAGGTCACCCTTGAACAAAATAAGTGTTCTGGTGGGGCCCCGGCAACTAACAGCAAGTTATAGTAAACTGCTAGAGATGGTTGGTGCCAGGTCAAGAGATTGATGGCAGGAATGTGATCCAAGCCTGGAGCGCTAGATGTCATACTCTTGAGCACTGCAGTGACCTCAGATAGAGTAACACTATTCAGGAGTGACTAATATACAGACGTTGGCTTGGCTGCAGCCCTATTATCAATTGCACTTGGAGTCCTAAATACTGTTGACCAGTAAGTCTCCATCTCTGATGGTAGTGGTGGAGATCCACAATACTCATTCTTCCATTGCCCAGAGAAAACGAAGGACTCCACATCTCATTTTCGGAGCTTGTAGAGCTGTTGAATGCTGGCATAATTGGCTCTACAGATGGAACATTTGCTCCAGTGATGTGTTGTATCTGTCGAACGGGGCTTCAATGGTCTCCATGTATGGGGAAACCAGTGTTGGGCATGATGTTGGAGAAGGGCCTGGCCCCGTGACTGGCTAATCACTTCGGATTGTAGATCTCGGGCAATCTCCCTCAATTCATCAGTTCCCATCTTGTTTTCTCTCAGATTCTGAGCTACCGTTTCCAGGAGAGTAGTCATCCAGGTAGCTGCTGGGTCGGAACCAGATGCAGATGTTAAGGCAGATAACGGTGCCGGCAGTTCTGGCCCAGAAACAGGAGTAGCCTCGCCACCACCTCTGACAGCCGATGGCAAACAGGCACGGGGTCGGATGGCGGGACCCACTTGAAAGTCTGGAGGCACTTCTTAATGGCTGTGAACTGCTGGGGGAAGTGTGGGAGCAGCAGTGTGTAGAGGTCTTTTTTGAGCATCCCAGTCTTCCAAAGATGGACAGAGTGCTGATGCAGAGCTTCATCATCCTCCTGGGACCACATCAGGCACTTGATAGGTAGAGCAGCTACGCGTTCGATGTTAACTTCAACAGGTTGACAGTGTCGTCGATGCATGTTCAGGCCCTGCTTGGTGGAAAACTGGTGGCCACAGGAACCTCCCACTAGCACAACTAGATGCAGACTAAGCGGCGGATGCACAGACCAAAGATGGCTGTACTAGCTCCGCCCCTTCTTGCTACAGACAAAAACGTAATCTATTTTGTGGATAGCCGTCGTACATTGATGTTATGTAGCTCCATGACAATAAATTGTCTCAACTGTGGTTTTATGTATTGACTAAACAGGAATAAGGAAGGAGTTTAATCTTCAAGCACCTGCATGCTGGGGTCTAGGACTAGACCTCTCCCCTCTCGTCCCCTTCCCTTAGCAACACCAACTGGAACCAACCCATCAATTAGAACCTTCTACCCCAATACCATTGTGAACTGGTGCTAATATACCAATGGCCTCAAAAGGGAATGGCCAGGATGAATGCACCAACTCCATGCCAAGCTTAGCAGATATTATCAAGTAGGGCAATCAGTGTCATCTAAGCAGGGATGGGATTCTACCGGTTGTATAGAACCATTTGTTAACTTTCTAAGCAGTCCAAAGAACTAGTAGTTAGAAGCAATCTCCTTTTGGTTTTTTCCACCCTTATTACATTCTTGGCAGACAGCCCAGACTTATTGTCCCTGAAGGAGATGGTTTTTTTTTCTTAAAGGGGAAGGGTTGTTTTAAGCCTTTTACACTGCTGTTTGGAGGAAATACTCCCCTGGAAATACTTCTTGGCAAGCTAGAAAGATTAACATTCAAACGTGACTTTACATACCCTTTCTGAGTTTTGGTCTAAAACTGGTTTTTGGTGAAGTTTAATTCTGTGCTTGGTGATGTTTAATCCTGTATTTATTGATGGATAATTTTCCCTATTCAGCTTGTTGGAAGGAGAAAGATTAATATCTGTTCTTGCAAAAGAAACTGATGTTGGATATGCTGCTAGTTCCGTATGTCTATTTGTCTGAAAATTGGTTTAACAACAAACCAAAAGTCTGTTTATGTTTATTTGGTTTGTGATTATTTTGTGTTTGAATTTTTGCTGCTCTATGTGTTCTTTTTTTATCTGGGAGGTGGCTTCCTTCATTCCTTTAGTGTGTATCATGGCACTGTCCTTATGGGGTGTACTTCCAGAGAGGCAGGCTGCAAAGTTGGCATGATTTTTGCTTACTGCCTTCTGTAGGTCCATGTGACATGTCCTAAATCTGGATATTTCCTTAGGATACGTCTTTGAGATGAGCGAGACAGCTGTAATCTTTAAGTGTACCAAATAAGATTTTTTTATATAATGATTGCTCTTCCATGGAATGTGCTCTTTTAGGAAAGCTAAATGATCGCTCATTGATAAAGGGGTTTCACCTTATGATCAAGAGTTGGCTGCCTGATAGTTTATCATTGCAGTTTAATATTTAAGTTTCTTCAAGTGCGCTGGCACGTCTGCCCTGATTTGTAACGTCTGGCTTGCAGGTATTTTTAATCTAAATGCGATGGGTATTTAGGGCAGCTTTTTGCAAGCAAAGAAGCTTTTTGTATTTTTGTACAGGTAATCCTCGACTTACAACAGTTCATTTAGTGACCATTCAAAGTTACAACAGCACTGAAAAAAGTGATTTATGACCATTTTTCACATCTACGACCATTGCAGCATTCCCACTTTCATGAGAGGCCAGGCGAGGAGAAGCGCCCCTTTACATGAGTGATGTCAAGTTGGCCATATGTACCCAATCACATGACCACCAAGCCACACCCACCAACTAAACCACACCCACAGAACCAGTTGTTAAAAAATTTGAATCCCACCTCTGCATCTAAGTGCTATAATCTGGCTGGAAACCAAACTGAAAGGGATCTAGATAATACCACTTCACTTCTTTCTTCCAAAACTAACAGATAAGCAAAAACTGACACACTCAAGGTAGGAGAATAAAAGACTTCAGTCTGCAACAGAATAGTGCTGGACCAAGGTTGACATATTAGTTCTTTCTAGGTCTCATGACCCATGCTTTTTTATCTTCAACAGAAATCCAGTGACATTCAACCCTTGCTTTGGACTCTGGTTTTGGATTTTGGGACTATTGCCAGATTCCATTTTAGCCAGCTACAAGTCTACAAAACTTGCTGATCTGCAGCAGAGCAAATGCTAGTGCTAGTGCTAATCAGTGCTACTGCCAATCAGCCAATGTTTTGGCAGCATTTTTAGAAGCTGCATAACTAACCAGCATCAGCAATTTAGTCTTGAGACTGTCTAACTATAATGCATATATTAGAACATATTTATGAATGTGTTGCCATATGAATTCCTGAAATGTATTCCATTTTTGGCAACAGTCCTCATTCCATTACAGTGGCAAGAACTATTGCTTGGCCATTAGAGAGTATGAGCCAGCAGTATGCTCCAGCTGCCAAAAAGGTCAATACAGTCCTAGGCTTCAGTAACAAAAAAAAATAGCATCAAATCATGAGTAGTAAAAGCACTGCCTATGTGGCACTACTGAGATCCTACTTGGAATACTGCATTCATTTCTGGTAGCCACAATACGAAAATTATGCTGAGACCACAAAAAGTATTCAGAGAACAACAAAGATGATAAGGGATCTGGAGGCTAAATTGTATGATGAATGATTAGTTTACTTTAGTTTATTATTGCACTTTGTACAACAAAATTAAATACCATCTTCAGTGTACATTATGACTATGAAAATAAACACAAACACATATATATCCTTCACATTTTATACATTGAATTGAAAACCCTGTTATTGCATTAATATTGCACTATACAGTAGAATTCAATAGAGTTACTTCCCTGGGATAGAAGCTGTTTTTCAGCCTATTTGTCCTTGTTTTTATNGGATCTTTCAGAATGTTTTGAACTTTCTTAAGGCAGCAGGAGCTATAAAGCTCTTCCAAAGAGGGGAGAGGACAACCAATGACCTTCTGGGCAATGACATTAACCCTCTGGAGTGCTTTCCTATCTGCCACTGTGCAATTGGCAAACCATACAGAGGTGCAGTATGTTAAAATGCTCCCTATGGTGCACTAGGTATGTCTATCCTAATGAAGAGAAAAACTGGGGGTGACAAGATAGCGGTCTTTCAGTACTTGAGGGCTGTCATAGAGAAGAAGGATTGACTTATTGTCCAAAACACCTGGGGACGAGCAGCAATAGGTGAAAACTTGTCACATAGAGGTCTTACCTAGAACCAAGATATGTTCTGCCAGTTAGAACAATTAATTGAACAGTTTGGCTCCTGGAATTATATCCTTGTGTTAGGAAAAGTGAGAAAAGATCACATTTGCAGTAAAGGAATTAACTATTGTTAACTACTGGCAGAGTTTGCCTTGATAATAACCCAGGGATAGGCTGTGGTTAAGCCCATGTCCCACTGGACCAACGGATGCAAAGAGTATGTAAAACGGACAAAAAAGCTTGCCATCCGTTGGAAAACGCGATGCATCCGTTGTGCATTCATTGCATACGTGTTTCATACGCTCTATCCATCGAGCATCCTTCCACTGAGATTTCATCCACGCAAGAAGTTTTGAGCGGAACTGTACGGCTTCATGAGGTAGGTTCTGAGGAGAAAGGTGTCATCACCCACGATGAATAGCGGCACATCTTGTTGTGTCGTTGGCGTTAGGGGGTCTGGAATCTGGAAAACCCATGATGAGGTTGCGTTACCAGCCCATCCTTGGATGTCACTTGCCTTGTATACCTGGGCTATCTGACTGAACCCGTTTCGCCTGAAGCATCGAATGTAGAATGATACTCTGTGGGCTCAGCATCAACCATACGGCAAGATGCAGGATGATACTGAAGTAAGCGCCTTGTACATAGAGATGTGATAAGAGGACCTCTGAATTGGCTGGAGGCTTTGCAGCCACCGTGTGGCTTCCGCACTCTATTGCCTTCCAGCAAGGTGCTCTTGCGTGTGGGGAAGTTCCAACTCTCGATACCACTGTTCTAAACTTTCCTCAGCCTTCTTCAGTAGTGGGACATGGAGGAGCTCCTCACCTATTCTTCGATGATGGCCTGCCCACTTCTTCTTGACCACTTTTGCTGATGGTTTGTGTGCGCACCTCCAGGCATACTGCATGCTTCTGCTATGTGAGGCTTCCAGATGGCCAACGGTGCCGCAGAAGTCAGTGCCCCTTTCACAGTCAGGAGTCCAGTTGGATGGAAGTTAGGTGCTCGGCTTGGGCTAACACTGCGCGGTTCTCAGACGCTCTACAATTTCAATCAACCATGCATGCTAAGCTGGCCATCCCTCACTGAAGTGCTCTGCGAATGCACGAGAGTCTGTCCATTTCCTCCAGCCCAACGTTACCATAGCTTTCGTTCCAATACAGTCACAATCCACCTCTTCTCTACGACCATACCCTCTGACCCACAAAGCTCCTTTGAACCTCTCCTTCTTCTCCTTGTGTAGAAAAGGTGACAACAGTCTGAAGAGGCTTGGTGTCTGGTGTTGAATTGATCCGCGGGCGACTACCAGAAGGAGTTTGCGATGATCCATTGAGGTGCGACATGCAATGGGATGAATTGATGGAAGGAGATAGCAAGGTCTGAAAGAGTCTTACACCACGGCTGCTGACTCATACTGAGAATCCAGTGTGATTCCTCCCCCTTTTTATTAGGAAATGGAATCGGTCGTCCCGCTAGGCGTTGCTCCCTTCCACATATACTCTTAGGCATACTCCCAGAACATCCTATAAACTCAGATACATCCCACATACACAATTTCTGTCTGTTTTTCGCTTTATATACGGAGATGAAGTACGCTACCTACTTTCATTGCCGTGCTAAACATGTATAGGACGCCCCATTCCGTGCTCCTGTTACTTTCGTTTCCTCCCTCTTTTCATTTTCAGCTACAGCGGATCGTGACGTTCGAGGGGAATTTCCAGAAGCTGGAGGATCTACAGCGGAGTTAATGGCATGGTTAACGGAATAGAGTGTGTGCCCGGTCTCTATGTCTCAGATGTACATTCATAGATGCGCTGAAAGTTCATCCGTTCACCAATTTGTGCA
>BHFT01041142.1:0-14998 GCA_004320025.1 Laticauda laticaudata
CTTTCCGTTCTTTTCCATTCTGTTTATGCAAATTTAGGGCACTTTTTGGAGCGGATAACAATGGATGAAGCCACCCCCAAAATTTTGCTCGTCTGCTGTGTCCTTTTTGCATACGTTTTGCATCCATCGACCAGTGGGACCTAGCCTTTACTCTATGCATTCAGTAATGAGTAGGGTGTTTCCATGCTCGAGAAAGTAAGTTTGGTAGATGAGACCATTGACAGAACCAGTAGCTATTAATTATGCATATGAAAACCTCCATGATCCTCCTAAAGGTGCTTTTTCAAAAGGCAACTTGAGTATCTTTTTTTTTCCCCTTGAGGAAGATGTTTGCTTCTCATTTAAGAAGCTTCACCAGTTCTGGATGGTGGCTAATGTGGTTGGTGGTGGAAGGATTAGTGCTGATAGGTTTCATAGAAACATAGTCACATAATTGAGTTAGCACAACACATTTGATTCAACCAGGTTTGTTAGTATTTTGTAACTGAGTCAGTTTTTCTGGGCTTCCTGGTGGCATCAGATGGTCAACATGAGAAAGGGGATAGTGGCCTAGATGCATCTTTAATCAGATCCAGACTTAGATAAGTACTGCACAGACACTTCTGCACATACCTTTTCAGATGCCAGCTTGGGGGAGGATGAACCAGTTCCTGGCACATCAGGAGAGGAGTTGGTTAATGGCTCCAAGAAGCTGTCTGAAAGTGATTTGGCTGAAGCACAGGTGCAGCAAGACAGCCCTGAGGTGTCAGATGGGAAAAGCATGCAGCTGCAGCCGGTCAGGGATGAAGAAGAGGAACTGCCTTCTGCACTGATCCAAGAACACATAGGGCAGAGAAAAGGCAGTGAAGGTCAGCCAGATTACTCAAAGAAAGACTTGCCCTTCTTGATGGGCTGCTATTTAGCACAGTAAACAGATGGAAGCAATGCTGGGAACAATGTACTGATTTCTTAACTGTGTTTTTGGTTGTTGTGATTCCTGTCTTGCTTTGGATTGATACTGTGCCTTGACTTGGATTGTGCCTTGTGAACTCTGGACTTTTCTTGCCTCGTGAGCCTTCTTATATTATGGATTTAATTTTGTCTAGTGGGTTTATTTGGGAAACTTTCAAGTGCCCTATGGACTCATTGGTCATTGCTCTGTGGACTAGCATTGTTCTGCCTGTGACTGGACTTAATTGGGATAGTTCTGGGTTTTTGGTGAAGAGAATTGCTGGGGAATATTAACATACCCACTAATAAACCCACTAAGACATGGTTACATGTGTGAGTGAGTGAGCAGGAGAACACACAGGCAGAGCTATTATGTTTTTCCATTTCTATTTTCACTGGGCTAAATTGTTTCACAAGTTGTATCAAGTTCTTTTAAGTCTGGATTATAAACACTGTTATTTTGACAGTCGCATTTTTTCCTATCATGTTCCTCTAGTTCAAAGTATGCTTTGCCCTGAAATTACGAAAACAGTTGTTTTGTTTCATATACATCTGTTTTCCTGCCTATTGATTTCCGAATAACATCCTTCAGTGTTTCCCCACCGGGTCAGTGAAAATTCCTTCCAAATTGAGATAGGAAGCAATCTTTAAAAAGTATATTGTAACAAGTAAAGTTCTGAGTATCCTGTTATTCAGGGTCACAAGAATAGCAATATGGAAGTAACCATTTCAAAATCTCAGTTATAGTTCTTCTTATTTATATTTTTCAAGAAATCTTTTCTCTGATTCCCAAAGAATTAGAAGTGAGAAAAGCAAAAGAAAATTAAATGAAAAGAAAAAACCCAATAACTAAAATATATGATCCTACAATTCCCAATATTATTAAAATATTCAGATCCCAAATATAATGACTATAACTGATTTTGACCTATTCACATAATCTAAAACTTACATAAAGAATTGGAATTGCCAGTTGAAAAACACTGGATTCATTATTCTGCATATTTAAAAAAATCAAAACAAAACACTCAGCCTGTCCGAGGAAGAACATTTCAATGGACAATATTATTACTATCAGTCTGCAGGCCTATTTTATTAAACACTACATGGAGGCCTAAGATGATAAATTTTGTCTGTAAACAAAAAGGCAGGGCTGTTATTTTCCCCAGCAACAAAGAGATGTGACCAAAAAGAACATGGGGAAACGTAAATCATGTCTTATTTCTCTGTCATTTTCACTTCAAAGATGGGAAGAGAAGATTATAGTTCAGTTTCTCTTTGAAAAATAGAAACAACCCATTTCTCTGCTCCTCTTTTAATTCTTTAGTACGTGGCATGGCTCAAAGGCGTTAAGGATGTGGAATCACCTTCTGGCAACACTTCTGGCTTGCCTCTCTTTTCAGATTCTGGCACCATATGTGGTCTAGACTGAAGTCTGTATATTGACCCAGGGGAGAAGGGAAGTGATATGTGATGTTGATGTCTCGTTCCTGGGGAGAAAGCATGATGATTTCTTAGTCCCATCTGTATTAACAATAACAACATCCCTCAGTCTGGTGTGTTTCAGATGTGTCAATCTAAAAGTATTATAATTTCTTAGTCAGATTTTGATCAGGGAATTATGGGATTGGTATTTCAACATATTTGTGAGGCATGATATGCAAAAAGAAAAAAGAAAAAAAGCTTCACAATGTCATCTTTATAAGATTCCAGCAAAACCTCTTCCATTGTGCTTTTTATCACATTCTCAGAAGTGATAATTTTGCAATCAAAATAATCTTCATTAGAGCTATCAAGAGCATCAAACCCTTTCATTGTTTATTCCAGCATGACAACAGAAAGAAAGAAAACACATGGTTGGGTTTAGATTGTTGCTGAGGCCTATATAGTATTTAGTATGCTATCAACATCTTTGGATACCTTGAGTTTTCCTCTCCTTTCCTTCCTTTTTATAAATAAACGGTAAGCTTTTCAAACAATCCTATGTATGAGGCAAATAAAGCATTCTTATAAAATGAAATTGATAAGGGATTGTAGCCGAGGGATTATTTGGAATGCATTCACTTTCTCAGAAAACAAAAACAAAAACAAATTAAGATGGTTGGGAGCATCTTATGAAGATTGAAGGGATGATGGGAAGCAATCATCAGCTTGCCTTGTGCTAAACTGATGTTTTATGTTATCCGTGGTATGCATTTTATGAACTAATAAGCTTATCTAGGAATTCAAAAATAATTTGTGATCCTAACTGTAGAGCCATTCTGCCCACTCCTCCTGTTACGTTTACAATGGATCTCATTTCCTGATCAAATAATAGAATGTACTATTTTTACTTCTGGGGATTCTGTTAAAAAAACTGTGAAGACAATTATGGTTTGCCTCATTTCTATATAAGTCTCATGGGAGATCAGTCAGTTTTTATTAATGCATCCAACCATGTTGGGAAGGGAGGGAGGGAATTAAGGAAAAGCCTCCCATACCAGTAGACAGAAAAATATGTTTTGCCACTGAATTGTGCTATTGCTAATTCAGTCTGAGGAAACATGCAAAGAATTTGCATTTTGTACTCCATTTTTAAAAAACAGCTTAAGTTAGAATATATAAGAAATTAAAAATAAAATTTCAATAAAGACAGAAAAGTGTCCCAATAATCAAACCTAATACATTAACAGCATGTGACTCATTTAATCTTTAAAGCTTTACCCTGAAAGTTCTATAATAGATTTGACAATAGACAATATTGTTTTGCAAGGAAAAAAATACCCCACAGTTCAGATTAATTTCTACTTACCGTTTGAATAACAATTTTGTATTATTAAAGAAGAGAATAACATTCTTTTCAACTTCATGGTACAATTGTACATGTTTAAAGAAACAAAAGTTCTTTCTCTTACTAAATTCTTCCCTTTTCATATAAGTTGTCTCTTTGAACCCATCTGTTGCTGTTATACCGAACCTTATTAGAAGATCAGAAATACACATTTAGAGATGTTAATTTTATAGGAGTTTACATTGGCTTCATTATATTAAATTAATATTATATTAGCTGGTTATAACTTAAAAAGCATGCATGAATGCAACTTCTGATGTGGAATTACTGCTAAACAAAGCTTAATTTCGAGACTTTAAGCAACTCCCACTTTTCCCGCTAGAAGTCTGAATTGGCAAACCCTCTCTTTGCCCTATCACCCATAACACGACTGATATGAATGAAACCAGAGTCTAAATGAGGCTGGATAAGTATTTAATATTTGTGAGGATGAAAGCCTTAGTTGGTGGTACCATAGATGAGCAGATTATCTTTTATCATTTCCAAAGTGCACCAAGGGGAAGTAGTCTAAAGGTTAGGTCACACTGGCTGACGGATGCAAAACGTATGCAAAATGGACACAGCGGACAAGCAAAATTTTGGGGGTGGCTCCATCCATTGTTATCCACTCTCAAAAGTGCCCCAAATTTGCATAAACAGAACGGAAAACAACGCAAAGGAACAGACGTGGGGAGGATGTACGGGGATGTAAAGCGGATGTTCGTAGGAAGCCTAGTGGATGAAAGTGGATGGAAGCAGATGACACATCCGTAGGGCTTCCGGGGGAGAATAGCAAAGCGGACACATAGCGGAAGGAGCGGATGCGTTGCGGATGACACAGATGCATCACGGATGACTATAGGATACATAGCGGATGCGTAGTGGATGCAAAGCGTTCACTGCGCATGCGGGGAGTATGAATTGCGTCAGCTCCGCGGATATAAAAAGATGCAGCTCGCATGCAGGCTTCGCAGCATCAGCCATTCAGAGAAGAGACCCTGCAGAGACATCTTGAAGAGAACACCATGGGGTAAGAAGAGAAAGCCTGTGCCTACTCGGCCAGCCTGGCAAGAATGACAGAAACCACCATTCCACCCCCTGGTCCTGACTCTGAAGCTGCTGGTGTGGCTTCGCTGCTGCCTGGTGCTCCTGGTGTTGCTGCTGCTGGTGCTTCTCCTGCTGGCTGCTGTGCTGTCTCCTGCTGTGTCTGCTGGTCTTGCTCCTGTGCTTTCTCCTGCTGCTGCTGCTGTGATGAACCAGCCCCAAGGCCCTCAAAGCCCTGCTGCTGAAGGTCCTGAAGCCCTGCCAGAGGGACGGAAGAGCAAGGGAAGGAGAAGGGAGAGAGGAAACAGTACTCTATTTCTGAGGACCATGAGGAGGAGGTGCTGGAATGGCTGAAGGAGAACGAGTACCTGTGGAGGAAAGGCCACAGAGCTCTATCGCGACACCAAGAGAAAGCAGGCAGCGAGAGAGAAGGCGAGAGCCTGGGCTACACTTCAGATGTCCTCCTGGGGTGGTGGAAGCATATACACACCTGGTATGGCAAGCTGCACCTGAAGAAATCCGGGCAGGCCACTGTCAAGCTCACTGACCGGAGACCTATGTCATGGCCAAGTGCAGCTTCCCTGGAGGTGAGGTCCGCCACCGAGGAGCAGCCCTCTGCAACCCTCAGACATCCACAGACAGCCAGTCCTCTTCCAGCCAGTGCCAGCTACCCTGTCCAGCAGGTTTCTTCAGAGGGCCCCACGGCAGAGACCTCCCCGACAGCTGCACACCCCATACGCGAGGACTTCGAGGATCCCCTGTCACAAATGGAGCAAGAAGAAGCAGCCACCAGAGACGAACCACCCCCATCCCCAGCTCCACCTCCACAGAAAGCAGGCAGAGAGGCAGACCGGAGGGCCAAAGCCACACTGTCCTCTTAGAGATCAGGGACACAATCAAAGCCAGCACAGATCTTCTCTCCCAGCTGGTCCACTTCGACATACCATCCTCGAACTGCAAGCCCTTCATCACGTACATGAGCCAGACCCTCATGGACATGCCCAAGGCCCAATACCAGGTGATGAAGGAGAGGAATCACAGCTCTTCTGCACCACCCTCCAGGCCCAGCTGAACCTGCTCCTGCCCACTCCAGGTCTCTCCTCCACCCCAGGTGATGTCAACAGCCCTTCCACGGATTTCAACAGCCCCTCCCTACCCAGCCTACCACTACCAGGACTTCCCACAGCCAGAAGCAGCCCTTTCCAGTCCAGGACCAGGTCATCGGACGCCACAGATGCCACAGACGCCTCACCTGACCCAGCTGACAGCCAGACAGCCCCACTACACTCCCTCCTTCCTCCAACCCACAGACCAAGGCATCGTCAAAATCTGTCACGAGTCTTGCCTCCATCCAGAATCTTGATGAAGAGCCTCTCACCTCACGGGACTTGAGTCAGTTCTCTGAGAGCTTACTGCACACACCATCCCCTTGTTGTACTCTCGGGCCAGGCACCCAATGGTGCCTCAGACCAGCACTCCAGCCACAGCCACCTCCACAGTCCCTGGCCCCTTTACATCTGAGATGATGGACATACCTCAGAGTGACTGAAAAGAGTGCAGAGACTGAGTTGTTACTGTCACTTTATCTTTGCTTAAAGACACTTTACTTGGTCATTTGCTTTTTAAAAAATCAATAAAGTTTGTTAATTAATAAAGGTTATCTTTGCTTCACATACTTGGTTCATTTTTTTTACTTAATAAAGTAAAGTAACTTTGAAAAAAGGGTTAGGCCTTTGCATGCTTGTGGGATAGGTAAGGAATAGTTGTGGATGGGTAAGGATAGCTGTGGAGAGATAAACTCCAGTGCAAGCATAGTGGGACTGTATGGTCCACCCTCCCAGCTGCCACACACATGGCCCTTTTTTATTCAATACCAATTTATTCAATTGATCAACACATTTCAAATAAACAAAACTCTTTATTAATGCCCGTATTCATTGTAGGGCCACTCAACATAAATGGCACAATCTCATCAGTGTTATGAGACAGGCTCAAGGAAACATCCTAAGCATCTACCATCCTGTCTTGCCACTCCACTGCTCCAGCTGGGGAG
The DNA here is from genome assembly GCA_004320025.1 of Laticauda laticaudata. Lineage (NCBI taxonomy): Eukaryota > Metazoa > Chordata > Lepidosauria > Squamata > Elapidae > Laticauda > Laticauda laticaudata. Next base: position 6,837 of record BHFT01041142.1, read on the forward strand.
TTGCACCAGTGTTTCAGAAGGTTGCGCTGCTCTTCCCTTCACGTGAAGCTCTGTTGGGACCTGGTACATCCACAGTGCCGATCAGGTTTCGCCCTTGCTCCATTCCCCAGGCTCCATTCCCCATTGCCTTGTTGACGGTCCACAAGTCTGTTTTGCAACACTGGATAAGCGGGTGCGCATGAGATTGTGCAGGTGCAGCAAGCTTCCACGATGCTCTCACAGTCCCTGGGTATGCTGCATGGTGTGGAAGTACCTGGAACACTGTGGCCAGGATGTCAAAAAGGCGTTCTCCACCACTCCGTCTTGTCCTGGACACGCTGTAGTTAAGATCCTCTCTTCACGGGGGAGGTATCTGGAAGTGTAGGGCTTCATGACGTAGGTTCTGAGGGGAAGAGCGTCATCACCCACGATGAAGTAGGGCACATCTTGTGTGTCGTTGGTAGGGGGTCTGGATCTGGAAAACCCATGATGAGGTTGCGTTCCAGCCCATCCTTAGAGGTCACTGGTGTTGTATACCTGGGCATCTGAAGCTGACCCGTTGCCTGAAACATTGATGTAGTGAACTTGTAGTCCAGCATCGACCATGGCAAAGAGGATGATACTGCACCACTTCTCTGATCACTTTGCTGATGGTGTTGTGTGGCACCCTCCAGGAATACTGCATGTTTCTGTATGTGGTTCAGAGGCCAGGTGGCGGCAGAGTCAGTGCCTTCTTCAGTCCAGGGTCCAGGCTGGGATGGAAGTTGGTGTTTGCCTTGGTCAACCTGGTTCAGACGCTCCACAACTTTGTCAAACATGGCGGTGGCATCCTCATGAAGTGCTGGAATGCACAAGGGTCTTCATTCCTCAAGCTCCACCATCAGCTTGTCATAGAGTCCAAACTCCACTCTTCTCCCGATCCATCTTTGGACCCACACAGCTCTTGGATGTCTCCTTCTTCTCCTTGCGTAGAAAAGGTGAACAGTCTGAAAGAGGGCTTGGTTCTGGTGTTAATGATCATGGAGGCTACCAGAAGGAGTGTGCGATGATCCATAGTGAACAATGGATGATGTGGAAGACCAAGACCAAGGGTGAAGAGGTATGTACACCACAGCTGCTGTGGACTCATTGCTGAGATCCAGATGATTTTCTCCCCCTTTTTATAGGAAATATCTAGGTGTCCTTCTACATACTCTAGACATACTGCAGACATCCTAAATATCCGAGATACATCCCAGATCGAAACATTTTGTCCCTATTAATCCTTTATATACGAGATGCATACGCTATATCCTTTCTATTTCCGTGCTACTTATGCTGTGTGGACATTCCGTGTACCTTTCGTTTCCTCCCTCTTTCCGTTTTCAGCTGAAGCGGATGTGAGTTGCGAGGATGGCTAGAGGATGCCGAGAGGATACAGCAGATGTTTAACGGATGATAACGGATATAGAAGGTTTGTTGTCCGTATAAGTTGCGGATGTACATCGTACACGGCGGAAAGTTCATCCGTTCACAAAATTTTGTGCAGCTCAAGACTTCTTGCATGGATGAAATCTCAGTGAACGGATGCTCGAGGGATAGAGCGTATGAAACACGTATGCAGATGGCAAGCTTTTTTGTCCATTTTACATCCTCTTTGCATCCGTTCGTGCAGTGGGACAGGAGCTTTAGTTTCTACCTGCTGCAATTCACACAAGACAACATAAGATGTTCTAATCTTGGACCAATTATATGAAATGTCTTTGCTATGATAAATTTATTTTATTCCAATTTTTGTTTTATCTTTTGTTTTATTGTATTTAATTTTCTCTATTCTGATTTTAAATCTAAAGCTTTTAGAACATTTATACTGATTTTAGCTGCATTCTGTCATATGTTTTTGAGGTTTTGTTTTTCTTTTTCTGGTCATTGAATGGAGCTAAATAAATTTGATTTGACATGATTTGTACATTACTTTTACAATTTCATCTCTATTTGAATTCATAGATATGAAAAATCTATCTTGCAGGAATTTCTAATGGACCAATACAATTAAGCTGATGCAAAGTGATACAAAATATAATAAATAAATATGAGTAAGAAAAGTTCTTATGCTTATGGATTTATGAAATATTTTTTATATCTCAGGCTTACACTGGTAATTAAAATGGTTGTTATTGCTGACTCCCACAGATATATTTATTTTATCAGGAAAGTTAGGTTAATTATAAAGAAAAAGGGCATTTAAAAGGAAACTTCTGTCTTATATTCTATGGTATAATAATTGTTCTATATGATACAATATCTAAAATAAATTCACCCCTCTGAAGGAATTTGTTTTACTATTGTTAAACTCTGGTGTTATGGAAATAATGTAGAAACATATCAATAATAACTATAATTTGAATGAATATGGTACATAATAGTTTCATACTAAACACAGCAGAGGTTCAGCATAGTGTATAAAAAAGAATTATTGCTATGGTAACAATATGGAACTTGAATTAAGGTCTTAACCAATGTTGCAAATGATGCTATATTATTTTAGCTTGCTGCTTGTAATTAGTATACACATATGGAAATGTGTGTCTGTAATAGGAAGTTTGTGACAACCTTATATTTTTCACCTACTTTCAAATATCTGAAATGCCTGATATGTATTTTTTGAAATGAGTTCTCAGTCAGGGTTTTGAGTCAATTGAAAGTGAAATTGTTGTCTTTGTCCTATGTTTGGGCTTGCTTGAAGTAGCTGGAGCTTTAATATTACTGCTGGGCCTCTAATAAAAATGGGAATATGTCACATTTTGATGAGCTCTGTCACACTTGGAGTCTTTTCTCATTTTCATGTGATAAGTACATCATTAACATATCCCAGCAACCTCTGTTACTGGTATGTTCTCACATTTTATCCTTCATCTGAGCCATAGCCCATTTCTAAAGCAGCCTGAAGTCATTCTTATCTGTACCAATGTTATTATACTGTTTCTCCCTTAACTACTTCACAGGGTTTGCAATGTATGCACTCTTAAGTTAGATGAACATTTAACATAAGTAATTCTGGTAGATAACTCAATCAAAACCTTAAGCCCATGTCCCACTGCACCAACGGATGCAAAGAGGATGTAAAACGGACAAAAAAGCTGTGCATCAGTTGGTTAAATGCGATGCATCCGTTGTGTACTCACTGCATACGTGTTTCATATGCTCTATCCCTCGAGCATCCGTTCACTGCTATTTCATCCACTCAAAAAGTTTTGAGCTGCACAAAACTTTTTGAGTGGATGAACTTTCTGCCGCGTACGATCTACCATCCGCAACACATATGGGAAACAAACGTTCGATGTCCATTGTCATCCATTAAACGTCCGCTGTATCCTCTCGGCATCCTCTGGACATCCCCTCAACTCACATCCACTCCAGCTGAAAATGGAAAGAGGGAGGAAGCGAAAGGTACACGGAATGTCCACACAGCGTTAGTAGCACAGAAATAGAAAGGATGTAAGCGGATGCATCTCGTATGTAAAGGATTAAAATGGACAAAACGTCCGTATAATGGGACGTATCCTGCGATATTTAGGATATCTGGAGTATGCCTAGCGTATGTGGAAGGACACCTAGTGGACCAACTCAGTCCACCCAACTCAGGGTCCTCTTATCACAACTACAAGGGCTTCTTCAGTACATCCTCTTTGCCATGGTTGATGCTGACTACAAGTTCATGAACATCAATGCTTCAGGCAATGGGTCAGCTTCAGACTACAAGGCCCCAACAGAGCTTCATGTGAAGGGAAAGAAGCAGCGCAACCTCCTGAAACACTGGTGCAACTCCCCAGCTGGAGCAGTGGAATAGTAAGCAGGATGGTAGATGCTTAATGGATGCTTCTTTGAGCCTGTCTCATAACACTGATGAGATTGTGCCATGTATGTTGAGTGGCCCTACAATGAATAGGGCATTAATAAAGAGCTTTGTTTATTTTGAAATGTGTTGATCAATGAATAATTGGTATTGATAAAAAAGGGCCATATGTGTGGCAGCTGGGAGGGTGGACCATACAGTCCCACTATGCTTGCACTGGAGGTTTATCTATCCCACAGCTATCCTTACTATCCATAGCTATCCTTACCCATCCCACAGCTATCCTTACCCATCCCACACCTATCCTTACCCATCCCACAGCAATCCTTACCTATCCCACAACTATCTTACCCATCCCACAACTATCCTTACCTATCCCACAAGCATGCAAAGGCTTAACCCCTTTTTTCAAAGTTTTCACCAACACTTTATGAAGTAAATAAAATGAACCAAGTGTGTGAAGCAAAGATAACCTTTATTAAGGTTATCTTAAGTAAACTGTATGGACTTTATTAAAAAAGCAAAAATGACCAAGTAAAGTGTCTTTAAGGAAAGATAAGGTGAACAGGTAACAACTCAGTCTCTGGCACTATTCTCAGTCACTCTGAGGCATGTCCATGGTCTCAGCTGTCGATGGCCAGGGACTGTAGAGGTGGCTGTGGCTTGAGTGCTGGTCTGAGGCACCATTGGGGTGCTTGGCCCTGAGAGTACAGGCAGGGATGGTGTGTTCAGGAACCTCTCAGAGAGCTGACTCAGACCCGTGAGTTTGAGAGGCCCTTCCTCAAGGACCCGGGATGTCAGGCACAGTACTGAAGACAGATTTTCTGTTGAGGGGGCTTGGCTGTGGAGTGGAGGAAGGACGAGTGCTGTGGGGCTGTCTGGTGTGCAGCTGGGTGAGGTGAGGCATCTGTGGCATGTGATGTGCCTGGGCCTGGACTGGGAAGGGATGCCTCTGGTGTGGGAAGCCCTGGTACTCGTAGCCTTGATAGGTGAGGGGGCTGTTGAAATCCGTGGAAGGGCTTGTGACATCGCCTGGGGTGGAGGAGCAGATCTGGGTGGGTCGGAGCAGGTTCTCTGGGCCTGGAAGGTTGTGCAGCAGTGCTGTGATTTTCTCCTTCGTCACCTGGTCTGGGCCTCGGGCAGGTCCATGAGAGTCTGGCTCACATAGGTGATGAGAGGTTTGCGGTTAGAGGATGGCATATCACTGTGGACCAGCTGAGAGAGAAGGTCTGTGTTGGTCTTGATGGTGTCCCTGATCTCCAGCAGGACAGTGTGTCTCTGGCCCTCCAGTCTGCCTCTCTGCCTGATTTCTGTGGAGGTGGAGCTGGGGGGTGGGGGTGGGTTGGTCTCTGGCTGCTGCTTATTCTTGCTCCATTTGAGACAGGGGATTTTCCACGTCCTCTGGCATGGGGAGTGCAGCTGTCGGGGAGAGTCTCTGCCGTGGGCGCCTCCAAAGACACCTGCCGGGACACGGTAGCTGGCTCCTGGCTGGAAGAGGAGTGGCTCTCTGTGGGCTGTCTGAGGGAGAGGGTTGAAGAGTGGCTGCTCCTCGGTGGTGGATCTCACCCTCCAGGAAGCTGCACTTGACCATGACATAGGTCTCACCGTCAGTGAGCTTGACAGCAACCTGGCTAGATTTCTTCAGGTGCAGCTTGCCATACCAGGTGTGCATGTGCTTCCATCATCCCAGGATAACGTCTGAAGTGTAGCCCAGGCTCTCTGCCTTGTCTCTCCACGCTGCCTGCTTCCTCTTGGTGTCACGATAGAGTCTGTGGCCCTTTCTCCACAAGTACTCGTTCTCCCTCAGCCATTCCAGCACCTCCTCCTCATGGTCCTCGGAAATGGAGTACTGTTTCCTCTCTCCCTTCTCCTTGCCTTGCCTCTTGGCAGGGGCTTCAGGGCCTTCAGCAGCAGGGCTTTGAGGGCCTTGGGGCTGTTCCATCACAGCAACAGCAGCAGCACCACTAGCAGCAGCAGGAGCACCAGCAGCAGAGCAGCAGCAGCAGAAGCACCAGCAACTTCAGAGTCGCGCCAGGGGTGGGGATGGTGGTTCTGTCCTTCTTGCCAGGGCTGGCAGGAGTAGGCACAGGCTTTCTTTTCTTCACTGACTGTCAAACCATGGTGTTCTTTTCAAGATGTCTCTGGCAGCAGGTCTTTCCTCTGAATGCTGACTGCTTGCGAGCTGCATCCTTTTATATCCGTGGAGCTGACGCAATTCATCCTCCCTGCATGCGCAGTGACCGCTTTGCATCCACTACGCATCCGCTATGCATCCTACAGGCGTCCGTGATGCATCCACGTCATCCACAACGCATCCGCTCCTTCCGCTATGCGTCTGCTTCGCTATTCTCCCCTGGAAGCCCTGTGGATGTGTCATCTGCTTCCATCCGCTTCCATCCGCTAGGCTTCCGACGAACATCCGCTTACCATTCTCACTGCGTACTACCCCCGTCCATTCTTTTCCGTTGTTTTCTGTTCTGTTTATGCAAATTTGGGGCACTTTTGAGAGCGCATAACAACGGATTGGGCCACCCCCGAAATTTTGCTCATCCGCTGTGTCCTTTTTGCATATGTTTTGCATCTGTCGGCCAGTGTGACCTAACCTTTATTTTTGCTATCTCAACAATTTGATCAGTAGTGCAGTTTGAGAATTTCTGTTGTTCCCTTTAAGGTGGTATTGTGATGCTCTGTTATGAACCAGGTTGCCCAAGCAGAGGCAACATTCAACAGAGACCTTTATTACTCTGTTAAATCATCAACAAATTCCCCTACAATAGCCCATAAAAGTTCCACCCCAAACTTCTCCGAAGGCAGCTAACCACAGTCCCACAAACAAAAGCCAATAATCATCATACCTGAATTGTAAAGATAGAGAGGAAGTCCAAAAACAAAGTGCAAGTCCACAAGACAAGGTCTGTAAATCATATACAAGATTCAAGGTCTACAGGGTAAAGGCAAGAGTCCAGAAACCAGGTTTGAAATCCACAGGGTTAGGATTAGGATTCAGAGCTGAGTATTTCCAAAGCCAGGGAAGTGCATGCCAAAGCAAAACAATTGTTTCCAATGAAGACATCCTCCCTCAGCCTCTGCTTAAGTCAACTCAAACCAGGTGTTCCTTGTGAGGTGGGGCGGGGCCACCTTCTCATGAGCAGCCTTGCAGATCTTCTTTGAGCTTGCCTCTGCTCCACTTTCTGTGCCTTTGGATTGAGTAGGGTAGGCAGCTGGTCCTCAACAGAGGGGATCTGCTGCCTCTCAACACCACTGCCTGAGAGGTCTGGGAAAGCATTGTCCTCAGTCCCTGGCCTCTCCAAATATCCCAGGGGAGACATGCTATCCCTGTGGATGGTCTTGGTTCCAACTCCTCCTCCTCCTCCAGACCAGAATCTGATGGAGCCAAGATACCTTCCTCCCCTCTGATTCCTGGATCCTGTCTTCTGGCCTGTTCTGCTTTGGGCAGTAGGAGAAACTTGTTCCAGTATTTCCAATAGGGTTCTCTCCTTATACCTGTCAGATCATAACTGATCTCCAGTTTGGATCATTTTGAGCAACTGCTGACCTGAGGTGGTGATGAGGAGGCTTCATGATGAAGCAAGAATGAGAAAGAGGTAAAGCATTCTTTCTACTGCTTTATTGCATAACATTCACTACACCAGCCAGTTATTTGGTTGATTTTAAATATGGGTTTAGCATTTTTTTTTGAATAGCATTAAATTCATGCCCAGAAGAGATGATAGTTGAGCTTTTTTTTTTGCTTGCTCAAAACCAACCTGAGTTCTAACAGATTTATTTCCTCCCTGGTTCCATCTCACACAAGGCGATTGGTGAATACTTTCCTTTCAGTACAATGAATATTGAATAACATAACTTGGCTTTGAGAAATACATCTTTGCATTTTTATGTCTAATTTAGTTTTTGGTTTCATTGAACTAGTCATTATTGTAAAGCCAAATCCTAATGTCCTTCTTTGTTTCTGTAAACATTTTCAGGAAAAATATAGGGGACAATTTACAACCTAGTCTCACAATTATTTTATTTTAAGATAAGGTGATCTCCCCTTTTCTCCCTTGCATACTGTAACAGGAGCTCAAATCTGTACAATTTCTGTTCATTGTTTTTAATTCCAATTCAGCCTTCAAAATTATACCAAGTTAAATGGGAGATGAAAGACTTGAGTCATTGACATTATTTTTGCTATTGTTGTTATGCATGCAACTTAAGGCCCTGTCACACTGGCCGACGGATGCAAAATGTTTGTAAAAAAGACACAGAGGACGAGAAAAATGTTCCATCTGTTGTTATCTGCTCTCAAAAGGGGCAAAAATTTGCATAACCAGAGCGGACAACACGG
>BHFT01041143.1:0-15832 GCA_004320025.1 Laticauda laticaudata
AGCGGATGCAGAACGGACGCGTTGGATACATTTTCCGCTCAGAAAGTTTTGAGCAGCTCAAAACTTTTTGAGCGAATGGTACCTCATTCGACGGATGCTGGACGGATAGAGAGGAAGAAAAACGGACGCAGTGAGTACAAAACGGAGAGCATTGTGTTAACCAACAAATGGCAAGTGTTTTTCTCCATTTTACATCCTCTTTCCATCCGTTGGTGCAGTGTGACATGGGCTTTACTCTGCAGCCTTCCTTCTTGTCTCACAAGGTATTCCCACATACCATTACACTTTCTTCAAAATGAACTGTAATTTTTACAATGATAGATTTGGAATGACAATTATTTATATTTGATTTTTTAACTATAAAGCTATATCTATCTATCTATCTATCTATCTATCTATCTATCTATCTATCTATCTATCTATCTATCTATCTATAAGGTAGGTATTGTTATCTTCTGTACCAGCTGTTTATTATTCACAGGCAGTACATCTAATTGTTAATTATTGAGATTAAAGAATACTATACGAAATTTTTAGTTTTTTAAAAAAAACACTATTTTTCAGTAAATGACAAGATGCTTTGAATCATTACAACAGTTATATTTGCATTTAAAGAGACCAAGCAGATGTATCTAGCCTGCTAAATAAGGGTACAAATACAACCCTTAATCAGAGAAAAATAAAACTATTTCTGAAAAATATGGAAATTGGGCAGTTTTAGATAATGTGTTATCTTTCTCAATCCAGATGCTCACCAGTTATGTTAAAGTATAGCTACAGATGTATTAGATTAAAGCATGCTCTTTTGGAATAAGAATGGTAATTTGCATTTGGAAAGGTTCTTTCTCAAAGATCTATATTATGATCTGTGATTACAGCAATAAATTTATTTACTCATTTGCTCAAGGAAAACAATCCTTTCTTGTCGCCTTTCAAAAGCAGCTGCACATTAAGAATTTACACTTCTTTCTATTTATTTGAAAGGAGCTGGAAGCACCTTTTCTAAGTAACACATTTTATTAAAACACATTAACTTTTATTAGCTATTCCTCGCAAAACTCAGACATTGCCAAAGACTGCTTCTGACTGTTGCTACCATCAACACAGGCAACTAACATAGTAATTATTACAAAATCCCATTTATTTTCCAAAGTGTCTTCTGTTTTTCTCAATATGTGTTACCTGGCCTTCCCATTAGTTTACAACCATTTAGGAAATGCACTTTGTCTTTCAATTAGATAAACATTAATAAATAGATTCCACTCCCCATATGAAGAGTCGATAGATAAAATTATAAATAGAAGGTGTAGCTTGGCATGAGCTGAATAACTTTGGGCTAGTCACTCTCTCTTGGGCCAACCCTCCTGGATATGGTTGTTATTGTGGAAAAGAATAGAAGGATGAAGGAGTATTAGGTATGTTCATCTTGATATTGAGTTATTTATAAAAACAAAGGGGGGATTAAAAGCAAATAAACATAAAAGTAAATAACAAGACTTAAAATTCATTGGTCAAATGAACAAGAAGTTAATGTTGAAAATGGTCTGTTTTGTGCAACAGCAATTTCTGCAAATATTTCCATAATGTTATTTTTTGTTTTGTTATGAACAACTGTGATTATCAGTGAAGACAATTTCAGGTAAAATTCAGCCTCAGATACTTATTTGAGGGAGAAATCCACATTCTTATTGTGTATATGCAGTTCAATGTCTTTTTTCTCTCCAGTAGTCTGGTTTGTTTACAAATACACTTATGCATTATCCTTCTTGGTTCACTATATTCATATTTGTGTTAATATTCATTGCTTCTCAGTACTTGAGTCTAGACTTGGAAAATTCTAGCTTTGTATAGAAAAGTCTATTCTGTGTTCTTGCCTGTTTCATCATTGTACACAAATCTATCCATTATAACTTAGAATTTAATGGGAATTTCTATAGTTTGCTCATGAAGCCATGATTTTTTTTAAAAAAAGATGGCTTATTATAAGCTAATGACTAGATTATAAGCTAAGGTTGTATATTCTTATGATCCAACACAATTCTCTTGTTTGTGTCATAGTGTGGTGGTAATGAGGGAAAAATAAATGTCTGCCTTGGAGTTTCTGATAAAGTAGAACAAAAGTTGTTGCCAGTTGAACAAAATGCTTTTACCTCAAAATATTTTCAACTGCGCAGTTTGAAATAATCCATATTGAGGGTTTTATCTCTGAGCTGACACTGAAATAATATTTTTTAAGGGAAATGAGTCACATCAAAATGTAGTTTCAATAAGATCCAAAATGTAGTTATGTAATATATGTAATACTCTTTTCCTAAATTAACCTTAGCTCTTTATTAAAGCTGGGGAGCCTGTCTGTTCACTGACCACATCAAATATACACTCTAAAATAAAGTATGGATATATATATTTCAGTAAGGCTAGCTTGCTGCCTTTAAATAACTAATTAAAATTCATTTTATCTAAATCCATTAATTGGAGTTCATTGAAGGTAAGTCTAACTTAACGACCAGTCTTTTATAACTGTTCAAAGTTATCCAAGGAACAGGTTGTAAATGGTTGCAACCCTCCCTGGCAGCCAGAAGTGAGTTAGCTTTTTGAACCATTTTGATATTCAGGAGTCACAGAACATGATTCATGATGGGTTTTTTTTGCCATTTCCAAATTTTTACTGATTTCCAACAAAAACCACATATTCCAATGAATGGGTTCACTTAACAAATGTGCCATTCACTTAACAACCACATTGTTTGATAACAGATAACATATAATCAGAGTTGGAAGGGACCTTGTAGGTCATCTAGTCCAACCCCCTGCCCAAGCGGGAGACCCTACACCATTTCTNTCCAACCCCCTGCCCAAGCGGGAGACCCTACACCATTTCTGACAAATGGCAGTCCAATTTCTTCTTGAAAGTCTCAAGTGATGGCGCTCCTGTTTGCTTAATGACTACTATGAGAAAAGCTGTAAAATTACTTCCAGTCCCATGAATTCCTCGTCTTATGACTGCAATGACTTATGACCATAATTCCAGGCTCAAGTATGGTTGTAAGTTGAGGTCTACTTGTGCAGTTATTTATATCCTAATGTCAAATTAACAAACCCATCGAAGGATATCAACAGTAATTAACAAAAAGTTATCCTTTTTAAAAAAAAAAACATAGCTAGTCAATTTTTTAAAAGTGAAATAGCAAATACTGAAATCTCCTGGATGCCCAAATTTTTATGTGTTTCATTACAATATTATTTTGCACAATGATGATCATGAGAGGAAGTTTTTGTCTGGAGATTGAGGGCCGGTTCAGCATTGTAGCCCAGATACTATTATTTATTTACTATTATTTAGCGTGTGGCATATCACATATAGAGTAGCAATAAAACACAAAAAAACACAATAAAATATAATTGTTAAAAATATTTCAAATACCAATGGCTAGGCCATCTAACCATTTTTTACTGATTTCTGGCAAAAACCACATATTCCAATGAATGGATTCACTTAACGAATGTGCCATTTGTTTATATTTAAAAAAAGATACTGGACTGGGATATGCCCTCAGCTTACATACGGTCACAGTGTGATCTACAGTTGGAAGTGTACATTGACATTGGGTGTGAGGCTATTTCACCTCCTGGTGGTGCATCTTGGATGAGGCGACAACGTGAACTAGCAACTGTTGGTAGCCAGACTACTCTGTAGACCAGGAGTGTCAAACTGGGTTTGTTCAAGGGCCAGTTCAACATTGTAGTTCTTCTCAGCAGGCTGGTGGGGAGGGGGGGGAGAAAGGATGGACATTTCTGCAACACCCTGTCGGCCCGCGGGTCTTGAGTTTGACACGCCTGCTGTAGACTTTTCTGGCTCTCAAAATACATGGTAAATTTAACCTTCATGGCTGAGTAGTTTCCTAAGTTCAACTGTCCTTATCCTACCATTGAAAAGGAGCAAGGAAAACTTTCCAATTTGAAAATGGGGATCCAGTGTATTAATCTTTTGTAGCAATGGTTTTAAACAAGCTGAATATAATTGTCTTAAAACTTCTAAATTAGAATTCATCAAAATATTGAAAATATTGAATTCTGTTCATTTGGGACTGAATAGGGTTTCCCACCCCTAAAGATGGGCATAAAAGTTCAGTGTTGCTACACTGTCACTGTTCCCATCCATCACTGCCATCTGAAGAATTGGAGCTTATTTTGCAGACATAATTTGAGTTGTCATAGGCTTGCAGTTCTCTCATTAATCATAAACTGCCCAGAGTCACTTAGGTGAGATGGGCAGTGTGGAAATATGATAAATAAATAAATGTAGTATATTCATGTCTATCTGTGACAAAGACAGTCCAGGGAAGTCTGTGTACTATTTAATATGTCAAATGGGATAAATGCCATGGCTTTTATTGCATTTTCTAATCTAAGTGGTCTCTTCCTCTTTCTGTTTTCCAGGGAAAAAAAATAGTGCTTTGTAAAAGTTACCCTTACTTTGTGAAATTAAAGCAATGTTACTTGACCTTTTTAAAACTATGCTACTTTTGTGTCAATTTAAGAAATAACTAAATAGACAGAATGCCGGAATAACAGCTCTGGAAATTATTATTATTATTTTTTTTTTAATGTAAGCCTTGTCCAATGCATTGAATGCCCTATTTCTGATTGATAAAATAGGTCAAGAGAGATGGCAGAAGTGAATAATTGCACACGAAGGAGAATACTGAGCTATGCAAGATTTTTTAAAAAAAAAATCATTCTGAAACTGTCAATGGTTGAAATTTAAACATATGCTGGTTTTTAATTTTGACAGCAAAGAGCAAAGACAGATACTTATGGGCATATTCCAAAGATATGTTCTTCTTTATAACCATGAACAGGCATGTTATCTACTTATCCTGACCCTGCATAGACATCAGCTCTGTGATTTAGAATAACATGTAAATGTAAAATTGCTCCTTTTTTGGTTATCACTTTTAGTTATGATAATAAAACCAATGCATACATATAGTTTTATATATATATTTGGCTACAGCCAAAAACCCATCACTTGCTGGCCTTTGTGTGTGTGGGAAAATGGTTTCTTGCTACCCTTTGTGTGTGAGGGGCTGGCTGTTCAAACAGCAAACAAAGACTATGGGATGAAACGTGATGCACACCACTGGACGTGCTTACTGTGTCCCACTGTCTGTTTTGTCTTGCAGTTGGAGAGCAGGTTACCGCTGGTCATCTTCTCAGCCTTCTCGGTCTTGCTCGTGGCCTGTGCATGGAGCATGTTCCCTTTGTGCAGCGTTCGATCCCTCGATTGCAGCGTTCAGTACATGAGAAGGGTACTCTGCCAGCAGTCCATGCAGGAAGTGGGGAAGGTTGCGGCATTTCCCAGTCTGTTACCAGACCCAACATAAGGCACCCATCCCAAGGCTGGAGGAAGTCAGGCTCCTGGCATCACTTTTGGCTGCAAGCTAAGGAATTTCTTGAAATGGTTGTAGCCTTCTAAGAGCTGCTGTTACCACTGTTCCTCACCTCCCTGAACTGCTGGCAACTTGATTGATTAAATAATGAATATGGCTGGGTATACTGTTGAATTGTCTTATAAGGCTTTGCTTTTTATTTAAGATCTGTAGCAATCATGTTTTTCTGCACTGAAAGATCAGAATTTTACCAATCAGGTAGTCCTCAACTAGTGACCACAATTGAGACTGGAATTTCTACTGAAACTCTTTAGGTCATAAGTTAGTCAGAACTGATTTTATGACAATTTTCATGGCAGTTATTAAATCATTTGGTTGTTAAACAAATCATGAAATTATTAAGTGAATCCAGCTTCTCCAATTGCTGGGTTTTGCCAGAAATTGGTAAAAAAAAAGGTCTCAAATCACAGTAATATGATTGCTATAACCATTCATAAAACTGAGCCACATGAAAAGCATCCAGATTGCAATCACGTGACCAAGGGGTGGTGCAAATACATGAGTGATTTTTTTTTGAATGACTTTTTTTGAAGTCATTGTACCATTGAACCATCATTAAATGACTCAATCATAAGTCAAGAACTACCAAAGCTATACTAAGTAGGCAGTTAGCTATATGTCAAATGCAACAGTGAGATCTAGTTCTTTTAAGCCCCTGAGAAAATAAATTTCCTCACTATGAATGAATTATGCCTTAATTTTAGATGATTTTGATTGTGTAATCCAGGAGGAGGTGATTTTTTTCACTACAGGTGTATTATATAGCTACCTAAAGTATCAGGTGGAGTGGAGTGGAGTGGAAAGTGGAGTGGAGTAGAGTAGAGTAGAGTAGAGTAGAGTAGAGTAGAGTAGAGTAGAGTAGAGCACTTTATTTGGCTAAAGGTGATTAGACACACAAGGAATCTGTCTCCAATGCAGATAATAATCATAATAATACCAATAAGGATAATTGTAATGTAGTCATGCTACATGGTAAATATAGTCATAGACATAATACAGTACTGTGGGAATTAGATGTTCAGCAGAGCGATGACACAAGGGAAAAAACCTTGTCTAATTTCTTTGGCATGCAGCAATTCAGATTAGAGCATCTGCAGCCAATATGTTATCCAGCTTTTGCTTGAAAACATTCAGTGTCTCTGGGAATTGGTTCTACCATCAAATCTCTCTTATTGTTATGGTTAATTTTAAAACAGGATCTTCTCTCCTGTGTGCTAATATTTTCAGATTTTGAAAGAGTCCTCTTCTTGAAAGAGCTCTCTTCTTAAATCTAAACATTTCCAGATCCTTCAATCTCTTTTCATAAAACATCATAATGTTTATACACTTAGGGAAATTAAAGCCCCCTTTCAGCTCTTTAGTAGCATTTATCCACTCACTGCATTTTGGCTGGACAAATCCAGACAACTCCTAATTTGCAGTCAAGAGGAATCATCTTTGTTGCACCAAGTTGCACCAAGTGGTTGATAAGTCAAATAGTTAAATATTGACTTGTGGTTTCAAGGGGAAAAATCATTTGGTCAACACTAGAGTAGGAAAGAAAAAGAAAAAATGTAGATCACTCTGTTCTAGTTGTGGTCCAAGTTTATGTATGTCATGCATATCATAGTCCCTGGTTGAAGAATGGGAAGAAAGAATCTATAATTGTTACAAAGGGAAGCATTTGTCTTCAATCTAGCCTATAAATTTATGAATGTTGTGGCCCGCCGGTGGCTGATGGAGCTGGCACAAAGTCGGACAGTAGTGAGGAGGTTGAGTAAGAACCTGGGCCAATCATGCAGACTGAGGAGAGCTCGGATGAGGGCTTTGCATCAGAATCAGGGATGGAGCCAGGGAAGGCTGACAGTCATTAGCTATCTTCAGCTCAGACAGCAGTGAGGTGGGGGAGTTTCTGGAACCAGTTCCCAGCCCTGAGCGCATGCTCAGGGCTACCAGAAGACAAGAACAATTGAGAAAGCAGGGTCGACTCAGGAGTAAGGCCACACCTTGTAGATGATTGGCCCCTCCCATAGGATAAAAGAAGGGGGGATGGGATGCAAGCTTTTACAGGAAACAATTAGTTCGTCTGGTCAATTCAAGCTTTGAAAAGTTCTGTTTGTCTCTGTGTCAAGTTTGGCCTTACCCTGCATTTGGCAATTAGTTCTCTGGCAGCATTCCAAGTGTGATAATATAGGTGTTTATATACATTTCCCTGAAAGAGTTGTTTGTGACTGTTCACTTATACCAGTAAGATGATTTCCAATAACAGTCAATCAACCATTTTCTGAGGTTTCCTTGTTCATCGCAACTTTTCTATTAACACCTGCAAAGTATATAGTTGATACAGAATACTAGTTTGAATAGCAAATTGAGTGAATGCAGTGCTAAAGGTTTGTATAAATGATGCCATGTATATTAATGAATTTTTAATAAAATACCTATTATGGAGTAAATAGCAACAATTATTTCAACATGAAATATTGCTAGAAGAAAAACATTGGTATTATTGTTTATTTAGCTAGAAACATTCTCAATGAATTCCCCTTTCTTTTTGAATAACCCTTTATCTTTTACAGTTTGTAAAAATTCTGAAAAGATGAGATGAGTAAAGCGATACTATGAATGAAGAGTGACAGTTACAATTCTGTGAATGGATTTTAGTATTAGTTTTAAATCCTGCTTGATGGTGTGTTGAAAGCCATTCAGATTCTCCTGAAAGGGAGTATCATAGAAAATTACATAGGTAAATAGATTTCTAATAGGAAACTAAAAGTTTCCCCTTTCCAGTCATGCCTGACTCTAGGGGGCAGGCTTCATCTCTGTTTTTTAACTGAGGAAAAAATTGTGGGCTGAAGATATTTCCGTGGTCAGCTGGACAGCAAGACTATATGCTGAGATGCACAGAATGTTGTTATCTTCCCACCGAAGTGGTACCTATTTCTCCATTCACATTCCATGCTTTCTAACTGCTCGGTAGACAGGAGCTGGGTAAAGTAATGGGAGCTCAACCCATCATGTGGTATTTGGGCCTCAAATCCAGGCTGTCAGCTTTGCATCACGTCCCGCTCCCCCATATATAAATAAATACATTATGTAGTTGTTGATATTCATTTAAATTTTTAAACCAAATACCTTGATGGGAGTAAGCTGCCCAATACTGAGTAGTGAAAAGCCTTGAAACAGGTTTTTATCTTACAGGATTTTGTGTTCAACAGCAAGCTTCAGAGATGAATTCATGATAAAAATATGTATAAAAGCAGGTTATCTTTTGAATAAGCCTGAACCTTTAACTAGCTTATAAAAGGTTGCTAATAAAAGACTCCTACTGTACTTTTATGATATGTAGAGGAAGTGGAGTAAGTTTTAATGCCTATGAGGTAACAGTCCTGTACTGTAACAATGCAATTGAAATTTGAATTATAAGAGAGGACCGTTACAGTCTGTGATTTTCAAGATGACAAAATTGATTTAAGCCCATGTCACACTGCACCAACGGATGGAAAGAGGATGAAAAATGGAGAGAAACACTTGCCATCCATTTGTTAATGCGATGCTTCCATTCTGTACTCACTGGGTCCATTTTTCATCCTCTCTATCTGTCCAGCATCCGTCGACTGAGATTCCATCAACTCAAAAAGTTTTGAGCTGCTCAAAACTTTTTGAGCGGAAAATGTATCCAACGCGTCCGTTCTGCATCCATCCGCAACGCATAGGGGGAACATCTGTTCTACATCTGTCATCATCCGTTACACATCCGCTATATCTGCTAGGCATCCGCTGCACATCCGCGCAACTCAAATCCGCTCCAGCGGAAAACGGACACAGGGGGAAGCGAAACGGATGCGGAATGGACATGCAACGTTAGTAGCACGGACGGAGAAAGGATGAAAGTGGATGCAGCTTGCATACAAAGCATTAAAATGGAAAAAACGTTCGCAGAGGGGACATATCTCGGATATTTAGGATGTCTAGGGATGCCTAGAGGATGCAAAGCGGATGCCTAGAGGATGCACCAAGCGGAAAACCTATTTTTCCTATAAAAAGGGGGAGGAGTCACCTGGATCTCACTTTCAGTCCAGTAAGCCCTGCTGTGCAGACCTTTTCAGCCTTCATCTGGCTCTTGCTCTTCCACAGCATCCAGTCATCTCCACCATGGATTGTAAGACACTCCTTTGGTACACACTATCATTCTGCAACAGTGCAAAGCCATCTACAGGCCTCTTCACCTGTTTCTACATGAAGAAAGGAGGCGGCCAAGAAGTGTCTGGGTCCGAAGATGGATCGGGTGAAGAGCAGAGTATGGACTGTACAACAAGCTGATGGTGGAGCTAAGGAACGAAGACACTCCTGCATTCAAAAACTTCATGAGGATGCCTCCAGCCATGTTTGACGAAGTTGTGGAGCGGCTGAGACCCAGGTTGACCAAGCAGAGCACCAACTACTGGCCCAGCCTGGACCCTGGGCTCAAGGTGGCCTGACTCTGCCCACCTGGCTCCGGACCACCTACAGGAGCATGCAGTACGGCTGGAGGTGCCACACAACACCATCAGCATTGTGGTCAGAAGAAGTGGTGCAGGCCATCATCGAAGAATACCTGGAGGAGCTCCTCCAGTGCCCCTCCACTGAAGAAGGCTGGAAGAAAGTTGCAGAGCAGTGGTATCAGAAGTGGAACTTCCCCACACCGTTGGAGCCATAGATGGCAAGCACGTGGCCTGCAAAGCTCCAGCCAAGTCAGGGTCCACTTATTTCAACTACAAGGGCTTCTTCAGTACATCCTCTTCGCCATGGTTGATGCTGACTACAAGTTCATGTACATCGATGCTTCAGGCAACGGCTCATCTTCAGATGCCCAGGTATACAACGCCAGTCACCTCAAGGAGGAGCTGGAACGCAACCTCATCGTGGGCTTCCCAGATCCAGAACCCCTGCCCAACGACACACAAGATGTGCCATACTTCATCGTGGGGATGACGCCCTTCTCCCTCAGAACCTACCTCATGAAGCCCTACACTTCCAGATGCCTCACCCGTGAAGAGAGATCTTCAACTACAGGCTGTCCAGGGCAAGGCGGGTGGTGGAGAATGCCTTTGGCATCCTGACCAACAGGTTCCAGGTACTTCTCACCACCATGCAGCATCGCCCAGAGACCGTGAGGAACATCGTGGAAGCTTGCTGCATCCTGCACAATCTCATGCGCACCGGCTACCCAGTGTTGCAGAATAGACTTGTGACTGTCAACAAGGCAATGGGGACAAGGAGCCTGGGGAATGGAGGCAAGGGCGAAACCTGATAGATACTGTGGATGTGCAAGGCCCCAACAGAGCCTCACGTGAAGGGAAGAAGCAGTGCAACCTCCTGAGACAGTGGTGCAACTCCCCAGCTGGAGCATGGAGTGGCAAGACAGGATGATAGATGCTTAATGGATGCTTCCTTCAGCCTGTCTCATCACACTGATGAGATTGGGCCCTGTATGTTGGTGGCCTACAATGAACAGGGCATTTAATAAAGAGTTGTGTTTATGTTCAAATGTGAGCATGAATGATTACATTGTTTATTGATAATAAAGGGCCAAAGGTGTGGCACCTGGGAGGGTGGACCATATAGTTGTCCCACTATGCTTGCACTGGGGGTTATCTATCCCCACAGCTATCCCTTACCTATCCCAAAGGTATCCCTGCCCACATCCCACAGCTATCTTAACCCATCCCAAAGGTATCCCTGCCCATCCCACTGCTATCTTAAACCCATCCCACAAGCCATTCCAAAGGCTTAAACTATTTCCTAAAAGTTTCCACCAATACTTTATGACTAAAAATAAAATGAAGCAAGTGTGTGAAGGAAAGATAATCTTTATTAATTACAAGTTGTAAAAGAAAAATGAACCCAAGTCAAGTGTCCAAAGCAAAAATCAAGTCAAAAGGTAAGCCAACCCAGTCTCTGGCACTCTTCTTGGTCACTCTGAGGCATGCCCAGTCTCAGGGGTGAAGGGTCCAGGTGCCGTGGGAGGTGGCCTGCTTCTGATTGCTGGTCTGAGGTGTCATTGGGGTACCTGGCGCCCGAGAGCACAACAGGGATGGTGTGTGGAGGAAGCTCTCAGAGACGCTGACTCAGCCCCGTGATGTTGAGAGCCCCCTCGTCCATGACATGGCGTGTCAAGCCCCAATACAATGACAGATGTTATGAGGCGGGCTTTGCTGTGGGGTGGAGGAAGGAGACAGTGTAGTGGGGATGTCTGTTCTGCAGCTGAGCGAGGTGAGGCATTGTTGGCATCTGGTGGCATGGGTGGCATCTGTGGCGTGGGTGGAATCGTGGCATCAGTGGCATCGGTGCCACCGGTGGCATTCCGATGTACCTGTGCCTGGACTGGGAAGGGCTGCCTGTGCTGCTGGAGCTCCTGGTAGCCATAGTCTTGGTAAGGTGAGGGCCTGTGGAAAGCCTTGGAAGGGCTGTGACATGACCTGGGGTGGAGGAGCAGGCCTGGACTGGGTGGGGGCAGGTTCGCTGGGTCTGGAGGGTTGTGAGAAGATCGGTGATCCTGTCCTTCACACCTGGTACTGTGGTTCTGACATGTTCATGAATGTCTGGTTGATGTAGGTGAGGAAGGGCTTGCGGTTGGAGGATGGGACATCGGTGTGTACCAGCTGAGAGAGGGCAATCTACACTGCTTCTGATGGTGTCCCTGATCTCCAGCAGGAAGTGTGGCTCTGCCCCTCCTGTCTGCCTCTCTGCCTTTCGGTGGAGGTGGAGCTGGGGGTGGATGCAGGTTGGGCTGATGTGGAGTGCCCTCTCCTTGCTCCCACTGCGTCAGGGGGTCCTCCACCACGTCGGGGGGTTTTCTCCGGTCGTGCGACGGCTCCACAGATACCTGGCCTGGACACAGGAGCTGACTCTCCTTGCAGAAGAGGACTGGCTATCACAGGCTGCCTGAGAGTGAGGGTTGTGAGAGGGGCTGCTCTCACGTGGTGGATCTCAACCCTCCAAGAAGCTTCACTTGGGCACCATCACGATAGGTCGCCTCGGTCCATCAGCTGGCCGGCGTCCCGGCCAGATTTTCTTTAGGTGCAGCTTCCCGTACCAGAGTGTGCATGTGCTTCCACCAGCGAGGAGCACCTCCGAAGTGTAGCCCAGGCTCTCCACCTTCTCTCTCCAAGCAAGCCTGCTTCCTTTTGGTGTCTCGATAGAGCCTGTGTCCCTTCCGCCATGGATACTCATTCTTCCTCAGCATTCCAGCCCCTCATCCTCATGTTCCTCTTCGATGGAGTATTTCCTCCTCTCCGTTCACCGGCGTCTGCCTCTTCCTCCCTTGGCAGGGCCATATGGGCCTCATCAGAGGGGCTTCGAGTTGTAGGGGCTACTCCTCCACACCACACCACCAGCAACAGTAGCAGCAACAACAACAGTAACAGCAAAGCTGGACCAGCAGCACCAGCAGCACCAGCAGCACCAGCAGGAGGATCCGGGAGCAGCACCAGCAGAGTAAGCACCAGCAGCGCCCGCAGGACCAGGATCAGCAGCAGCAGAGTAAGCCACACAGCACGCAGCAGCACCCGCAGGACCAGGAGCACCAGGAACACCAGCAGGAACCCAGGAGCAGCGCCAGCAGAGTAAAGCCCCAGCAGAAGCCCCAGCACCAGGAGCAGTGCCAGCAGAGTAAGCACCAGCAGAAGCACCAGCACCAGGAGCAGTGCCGAGCAGAGTAAAGCACCAAGCAGAGAGCCAAAACCAGCACCAGGAGCCAGTTCCAGCAGAGTAAGCACCAGCAGAAGCACCAGCACCAAGCAGAAGCTCCAGCACCAGAAGAGCAAGCCCGAGCAGCAGAAGCCCAGTAGAAGCAGAGTCAGGGCCGGGGGTGGGTGTGGCCCTGTCCACCTCTTGCCAGGGCTGGCAGAGCAGATGCCCACAGGCTTTCTCTTCTTCCCCCATGGTTGTTGGCTGGCTGGCTGGCTGGAGCTGTGTTGGCAGCAGGTCTTTCCTCTGAATGGTGATCTGCTTGCGAGCTGCTTCCCTTTAATGTCTGTGGGGATGATGCCATGCATCCTCCCCGCATGCGCAGTGAATGCTGTGCATCTGCTAGGCTTCCACGGCTTCCGCTCAGCTTCCGCTCGGCTTCCTTTCTGCATCCGCTTCATCCGCTCTGCATACCGCTCCTTCCAACTATGCGTCCGCTTCACTGTGCTCCCCCGGAAGCCCTGCGGAATGTGCCAACCTCTCCCATCCGCTTCATCTGCTAGGCTTCCCATGGAGCATCTGCTTTCCATCCTCGCTACATTGGTCTCCCCGTCCGTTCCTTTCCATTGTTGTCCGCTCTGTTTTTATGCAAATTTTGGGGCACTTTTGAGAGCGGAATAACAATGGATGGAACATTTTCTCATCCGCTGTGTCCTTTTTACAAATGTTTTGCATCCGTCGGCCAATGTGACAGGGCCTTAAAATGACAGAAACGAGGACTGTTAATATAATAGTTTCTTTTATTCTGCAACAATGATGCCACTATTGCTCCCAAGATACATTTGAAAGAGGAACCATAGAAGCAGTAAATGCAAATATGGCATCCTAGATAATTCAATTATCCAAAAAATTAAGACCATGTAGTATAACAGTCCTAGACAATGCTGGAATATATTTAGCATCCCACTTTAATTTTCAAAATGTTGTATCAAGAGTGGTGACATTCAACTCTCCTGAGATATAAATTTTTAATTCAAAATTTGTTACTGGAATCCTTGATACAAAATACTTAATTATAAATCCTCAGTTTAGAGAAGATGAAAGCTTCCTGAAGGGAGGAGATCAAAGCCAGTATCTGTAATCAACAAAACCATTATCAATAGACATATTCAATTATTTTTGTAGCATTTTAAAAGAATAATGCTTTTTTTATACCAAAAGCAGTTTTACATATTTTATCATGAGGAAAGCAAATGAACATGAAGTGTCCCACTGTCGAGTTGCCTACTTTTACAATATAGTTGGAATGAAAGGTGAACTTTATTAATCCAACTGAATTAATCAGGGGGACCCTTCCTAAATATTGCCTCAGTTCATTGGGTGGATGGGGTTTTTTTCATATAATTTTATTTAAAAAATGTGAAATCAGAAGTGTAAAATCTGGAAAGTTGCTGTCATCTTCAAGAGTTGAATGCACATAAAGATATAAGGGGTCTCGCTATCTGACAAATAAGAAGAAAGATCTTGCATCACAGTACTTTAATTTTTTTTTCAGAAGTTCCAATAGGCAGATAAGAGATCTAGAAGATACATTTTCCTTCGCTTCCAGAAAATGCATCCATAAAAACTCAGGACAGAACAGGCAGAAGAAAAATATTTTTTTCTATAAAACACATGATTAAATTTTGGTATATGCCACTATGAGATGTGATGCTTGCTACCAATTTGCCTCAAAAAAGGATCAGACCAAGTCTGAAATTGTGGGGATCAATAGCTATTAGTTTTGTTGAGTTTGTGAGTACTTCTGAAGACCATCTGGTGGGTGACTATGAATTTCCTTGTGCAGTTGGCTGGCCATTGGAAAAACACATTGCTGGGAAAGATGGGCCAGGGATCCAGAGTATTAGGACACTGCTCATGTGCACATGTTGCTATACAATACTTCTAAAACATAGCCTGCATGATATAAGAGAAGTTCACTTCTGGTTCAATAATGGATGAGACAAGAAATCCCATATAAAATAAATAGTGGAATGATGGATTCATGTTAATAGCACCTTCCACTACTCTTTAAATGGTATTTCTCTCAACATCTGGAACTAGGAAGATGAGAATTAAAATGCAGCCTGAAAAAGAAACATTTGACAATGTTTGATAGGCTGCATTAACTATCTGATCTAGCCTGAGAATTGAAAATTAAACCACATCATCATTCCTTGCCCTATGTCACAGCTTCATTACAAGATCCCTTTGCCTCGATATGGTTAGAGTTTTTTTGTATGTTACTATGGCATTATCTCTCTTCCTACACATATTCATGAGTGCCTAAAAGTTTAATTCAAGGTAATTTATGCTTTGTTCTGTGTCTGTGTGTTGACTCCCAGTGATAACCTGGATCAGTCCTTGGAGTTTTCTCAGCAAGGTTTTCAAAATGATTTGCCATAACTATCTTCCCACAGCTGAGAAAGAGTGACCAGCCCAAGGTCATCCAGCTGGTTTTGTGCCTTAGGTGGGACTAGTGGGCCTAGGTGGGCCTAGTGCCTCAATTACCACACCAAACTACCTCTTCAAAGTAATATCAGTTAGAAAAATATAACATAGTTCAGCTTTTTCGTAACACACCAAAGTAGGTGAATTAGGAACCAATACATTTGAATGGGACAGTGTGTGGAGGAAGCTCTCAGAGAGCTGGCTCAGTCCTGTGATGTTGAGAGCCCCTTCCTCCAGGACAT